>JAAMPD010001062.1:0-30573 GCA_025266255.1 Trissolcus basalis | reverse complement strand
ATGAACAATATATTGATTTTTTGGAAAATTGCTAATATATTGCCAATATAAATCCATATGTAAAAATATTGAAAAATATATGGTCAATGTATTATCAATATATTGTTCATATATTGACAATATATGTTTTATGTATGGACAATCATTTTGACTAGGGATATTTTATACACGCAAAATATATTTTGTTTATATTTTCAAAATATATTTTCATCCGTGCAGGAGATATAATTAATTAAACAGTTTTGATTAGACAAACATTTTTATTCAGGTTTTTTAAATACGGGAGATGAAAATGCGCCAGGAAATATGGGATTGAAAGACCAGTCCTACGTTTTGAAGTGGGTTGATAATAATGTGGGATTGTTTGGAGGATGCGACAATAAAATAACTCTTTTTGGTGAGAGTGCAGGGTCGGCTTCTGTTCACTATCATTTACTTTCGCCCATGTCCAGAAGTAATTATCCATAATATATTAAAAACTAACAACTTACTGATAAAAAGTTCATTTTCATTTTCTGGTTATTTGTTCAATTTTAGAATTGTTTGATCGTGCTATCATGCAATCAGGCTCAGCGACGGATGAGTGGGCTTACACTTATAACCCTCGCAAAAGTGCATTTGAATTGGGAGAAGTTTTGAATATTACCACTCAGAATTCAAAAGTTTTGATGAACGAATTGAAATCGTTTAACGCTACTACCATTCTTTTAGGCTCAAAAAAGATGCACGAAGGGGTACTTTTTTTCAATTTAAAATTAGTCAATATAAAACATACAAATCAATATAAAATATTTGTGAATATTTATAAAAAAAACATTTGTAAAATTTAGGGACAAAAAACAAATTTGTCAAACTTTACGGCTGCAATAATTAGTCATGGTTAACCGTAGAACTAAAAGTCAAAAAATTTAAAAAATAAAAAAATGTTTCAACATTTTAGAAAATGATCTTAGAATCCATGTTTACATGGTTACCGAGCGTTGAACCACACATCGAAGGTGTGGAAATATTTTTACCTGACCATCCGATGACTTTAATCAGACAAGGAAATATATTTGATATCCCAATAATGGCAGGTGTCAACTTAGATGAATGCGCTCTTTTCCTTCCAGGTAAATTGAAAAAAAAACAACAACTAAAATTTGCATAAAAGTAATTTAAAATAATGATCATCGGAATAAATTTTTCAAATCGGTTGATTTCTTTGACAGAAATTTTGCGATATATTGAAAAAAATAAGACTTACATCTATGCGGAAATGCACAATCTGCTTCCCAACAACATGAACATCACCGATGAGGAAGAATCAAAACGAGTAGCCAATGATATTTACAAATTTTACTTCGGTGAAAAGGAAATTTCGAAAGATACGTCTGATGAATTATTGATGGTAGATTCAAATTAAAAAAAATCATTAATTCTGATAATGATTAAGTTTTATTTTCCATTTGAAGTACTATTTTTTCATAATTTGTCATTTTTCAGTTACTCACAGACATGTCATTTTTTGTTCAATACCACATAACGACATTAGTTGCTGGAGAACACCTTAAATCTCCGATTTATAAATATTTGTTCACATACAGATCGTCAGTGGGACTGTTAAAAAATTTCAGGAACATCGGAAATGGTAAACATTTAATTTAAACTAACTGTGCACTAAAAAATGTTACACCAATTTGATAATTTAGTTTATTTAGTTTCTTGTCTATTTACAATTTACATATATTTTGCCTATATTTATCAATATATCGACAATATATTATCAATATATTTTTTTCAATCAATCATATATTGTTCATATATTGACAATATATTGTCAATATATGGTTTATATATGGACAATATATGATCCTTTTTAATAGGGAAAAATTCAATTAAAATGATAATAATTGTTGAATTATTTTTGTCACCTAATAGTATCTTCACATGCTGACGACTTAGAATATTTATGGTATTCGAGACTTTTCCGAAACAAGCCAAAGCCTGGAAGTCCTAACGAACGATTTGTTCATATGTTTACTAAGATGTGGACTAATTTTGCTCGAGACGGGTAAGAAAAATAAATCATTCATCAATACAAACGTGGTTTCATTTTTACAATTCTAACCAACTAATTTTCAATTTGTTTTACAGTGATCCAACCTCTGACATGGACGAAATCGTGAATACTAAATGGTTACCAATGGGCAAAGACAACAACATTTTGAACATGAACATGCAGTGTGAAATGCAAAAGGGATTCTTCGACGACAGAATGAGTTTTTGGATTCAGACGTATAATAAAGTACTGGGCGAGTTTGGAGAACTTCTGAATCCAAAAACATCCAAAGGCCAGTCCGGGGCATCATCGTTACCAATTTTAGGATTCAATGTCATTCTGATAGCTTGGTATTTAATTAGTCGTCTGGTGTAGTTAGAGTTAAGCAAATTCATTTGTAACAATTTATATTTGACTGTACCCTATGTTAAGACTCATTGTTAAATACATTAAGTTACTTATTAAAGTTTACTTAGATTTCACTTTCTTCAATGTTGTACTCCCCTTTACGCCTTCTTTATAAAACATTTTTCTTCGATTTTGGGATTTTCTTTTTCTTTTTGTTTTTCTTTTTTGATGAAGTTGACGTTGATGAATTAATTAATGTCTCGGAAGAAGAATTTTCAACTGGATTACTAATTGATGATTTGAACTCTGAATTATTTTCTGATAAATCATCAAATGAAATATCTGTTACTGAATTGACTGATGGTTCAGTATCAGTAGATGAACCTGTGTTTGAAGATTTAATTGTTGAGGATTCATCAGTTGATGAATCAGTTGATGTGTTCGTAGAATAATCGGTTGATGCTATAGTAGATGAACTGAGTGTTGAATCTCCGGTTGATGAATTAGTAAAAGATATGGTTGTTGATGAACCAGTTGATGAATCTTCAGTTGATGAATCAGTAGAAGACATGGTTGTTGATGAACCAGTTGATGAATCTTCAATTGATGAATCAGTAGAAAGTATGGTTGTTGATGAACCAGTTGATAAATCGTTGGCTGACGGGTCGGTTGAAGAATCGCCAGTTGGTTGCATGGTTGATGAGTTTTCTGATGGATCGATTGTTGAATCGTTGATTGGTAGATCGGTTGAAGACATAGTTGATAAGGTTTCTGATGGATCATTGGTTGATGGTTCCCTTGGAGAATCAGTGTTGACTAAATTATCAGTTGATGTATCTGTTGAAGAATCGTTGGTTGATTGTTCAGTTGGTGAATCGGTTGGATAATTTCTTGTTGATGAATCGGTTGAATAATTTCTTGTTGATGAATCATTCGAAGTATCGGTAGTTAAAGAATCAGTTGATGAAAAAACTGGTTCGGTTGACGAATTCGGCAACAATGTAGTTGTATCAACTCCTGAATCACTCGATAAATCAGTTGATGAATCTGCTGTTAGAGTTGTTGAATCCACGGACGAAATGGTTGATGATGAATTATCTATCAATTCCGAATTCTAAAAAATATAATAAAAAACACAATGTAGATTTTATTATTTATAATTTCAAAAATAAAAAAAGTGGTTGATTATATTACGGTGAATTGTAACAGTACCGTTGTAATTAGCTTTCCCGAACTCCTCCCAGATTTTGATCCCATTGTTACTACAACTATTAACATAATCACTGCAAGAACGCCAATGAGGATTTGTATCACATCCTTTGTTGTGAGGTTCTAAAATTGAATCATTTAATTATCAAACATGAATCAATAATTAATTTCAAATAATCGCATTTGTGCATGAATATACATGATTTCGGTTTACTATGTATGAAAATAAACTTACTTGCATAAAGTACCGAATCCGCCACCATACACCTCTAAGAAAGATAACAAATCGATTCTAAAAAACAGGATTGTAATTATTTTTCACAATCATAAAAAAATAATGAAAAAGAAAAAAAAACTGTCTGTACTCACTTTCATTCTACCCAGACCATGTACCATTCGTTGGAGTGAGTGTACAATTCTATGAAATATTAACACACATTGAAACCGAAATTTTTGCCAGAATCCTGGCGAGTAACTTTCTTCCATTCTTAACGTAAAAATGAATATAAAATAAACACAAATCTTATTTCAACAGAATGTTGAAAACCGTGTTAAGATTGTTCTGTGTGACACTGATTCAAAACATCCAGAGAATCTGAACTCACTGACTATACAGCGATACAAAAAATATCAAAACGACCATTACTTCTTAATTACCTAAGTGCTACTTAAGTAAAACAGATTAATTTCTAATGCATTCTATAATAATACATAACAAAAATAAATACATTTTCAACGTCATCATTATTTTTTTTTATTTTTATAACATCAAAAACCATTACAATCATAATCGCTAGTAAAAAGGATCATATACTGTCCATACGTAAAACATATATTGAAAATATATTATTTCAAAAGTCATGTATCGAGCATATATTGACAATATATTATCAATATATTGAATGCTTCTGAAAATTGCGAATATATTGTTATATTGTCAATATAAAATCTATATATGAAAAATACTAAAAAATAATGATTAATATATTAATAAAATATTGAATGTTTTTTGAAAATTGCTAATATATTGCCAATATAAAATCCATATATGAAAAACACTTGAACATATATGAACAATATATAATTTGCTAAAAATAATATAAAATAATATATTGATAATCCATTATCATCCAATATATCATCCATTTTACTAGGAATGTAATGAATTTGTTTGTTTCTTTGTGTTATTATGTCATTAATTCCATAATATGTTAAAAAATTTTTTCAGTTTTTCATATTTGCAAATTCGGAATCATAAATTCTGACACATAACGACAACTAGGAAGTATCATTACTTCAAATGTAATCAGGAAAAAACAAGGATTGCATATTATACAAATTATCGGTTGAATAAAAAAAAAGAAGGTAGAAATTCGCCATTTGAATAAAGTACCTTATTTCGTGTCTCATCAGTGCTTAATTACATACAATTATATAATGAGAATTCATCATTACTTGGCTCACTGCTTCAGTGAATACAGCTCATCTAAACGCGGTTAACTCTTTTTTTTGCAATCCGTGTCTGCCAAAATGTGGAGATTTAAAATTCTTTTATGTGTAACGGTGGCGATTGTTCGCGCGACGGAAGTCGAGGTCGTTTATGATATTCCCCAGGGTAAAATTATGGGCCACAAAACCACTACTGCTTTCAATGGAGTCACGTATTATAGTTTCAAGGGTATCCCATACTCGAAGCCTAAAGTAGGCGAACAAAAATATGATGTGAGTTCCAACCAGTCTGTCGACAATCCATTTGTTGGATCGATCGGGGTGAAGTGACCCCTCGGGTAATTGTGACATCTTAATTAATTTTCTTCGGTCTTCAATGCCATATGTTTTTTATTTAGACTGTAAATTATTTTTATTATTATAAGAATTAAAAAATTTAATAAAAATTAAATTAAATTATAATAATAATAATTATTGTTATATTATTATTTAATAAATTCATAGATGAAATACAATTTGTAAAGATATACATTTTAATATTGAAGTTTTAAGTGTCATATTTACCCTATGTTCACTGTTACCCACCCTAGTAAAAAGGATCATATATTGCCCATATATAAAAATTGTTAATATATTGCTAATATATGAACAATATATAATTTGCTGAAAATATTATATTGTCAATATTTTGATAATATATGGACAATATATTGATAATATATTGACAATATATGATCGTTTTTACTTAGGCAAGTCAATCTTAGTGTATAATATTTATCATCTAAAGAAACTTCAATTTGACCAAAATTATTTTACAAAAAATAAAAATAAATATTAAGGATGAAATTAATTATAATGAATGAAATTTTTGATTGAAATCGAAGCCTCCAGAATATCCTGACAAATGGGATGGTGTATTAGATGCAACTTCCCACGGGAACCAATGTACCCAATTCGATCCAATTTTTCGAACAATAAGAGGAGACGATGACTGCTTATTTGTCAATGTTTATACAACTGATATGAGTACGGAATCCTGTCGACCTGTCATGGTGTGGATTCATGGCGGAGCATTTGCATTTGGATCGGGAAACGATGACATTTATGGGCCGGATTATTTGATCGAGCATAATGTAGTTTTGGTCACTATGAATTACAGATTAGGACCGATAGGTATACTAATAGACGAAATTGCACTAATAAAATTAAATGTCCAGTTTTACATATACCTACGGTGAATTATCGATGGAATGTTTTTTTCATTCGCAAATTTACATTTTAGGATTCATTAATACTCAGGATGAAAATAGCCGTGCCAATTTGGGGTTGAAAGATCAGTCGTACGCACTGAGGTGGGTGAAAAATAATATCGAATATTTTGGTGGATGTTTTGACCAGGTTACTATTTTTGGTGAGAGTGCGGGATCAGCTTCGGTGCATTATCACTTGTTGTCACCTTTATCTAAAGGTACGAATTTTCATTACACGAATTTCAAATTATTTGGATATTTTTGAGAATTATTATTAACTTCTGAGAATAATTTTTACTTTTGGAGAAATTATTATTCATTTTTTAGAATTATTTTTACTTGTTGAAAAATTTTTTTTTTTACTTTTTGAAAATTATTATTCATTTTTTAGAATTATTTTTACTTGTTGAAAATTATTATTTTTTTTTACTTTTTGAAAATCATTATTAATTTTTTAGAATTATTCTTACTCTTTAAGAATTGTTATTAATTTTTTAGAATTTGAATTATTTTTCTTAGAATTAATTATCACGAACATTTCAGGATATTTTGATAAGTCTATCCAACAGTCTGGTTCAGCTACTGACGAATGGGCTTACAGTTACTATCCAAGAAAAGCTGCGTTTAATTTGGGTAAAAAATTAGGCATTCATACAGACGATTCAGCTGTTTTGATGAAAAAATTGGCAGAGTTAGACAGCAAGGAAATTCTGAAAGTTAGCGATGAAGAATTTCAGGTAAACTCTGATACGTAAATGATTCGTTGTTAAAATGTTGATATTGTTGATCCAAAATTAAATTTAATTTTAGGGATTCGATTTGGAAGCAATTTTAACTTGGATTCCGAGCGTTGAGCCTGACATTGAAGGAATGGAAACATTTTTACACGACCATCCGATGACGTTGATAAGAAACGGACATATTAATGACGTTCCAATGATGGCAGGAGTCAATTTAGATGAATGTGCCTTGTTCTTGCATGGTGAGATGGAAATACTGTCATCATTTTGAAACGATTTCATTTATATTTACTGTATCAAGATTTGTACCTAAGATTTGAGTTTGATTTAAAACTTTATTTTTCAGAGGTCATGAATCATATTGAACAAAACACAGAATTCATCTACAATGAAATGCACACTTTATTGCCAAACAATATGAACATCTCGGACGTCGCCGAGTCGAAAAAAGTTGCAAAGGAGATTTACGAGTTTTATTTCGGTGATAAAAATATCACCCGAGATTTGTCCGATAAAGTATTAGAGGTACAAATAAAACTTTTTCAAATTCAGTAAAATTGTTACAAATTTATTATTTCAAAATTTATTTACTGAAAAAAAGCAATTTACGAAACAAATATTGATATTTCAGTTACTCAATGACGGGGCGTTTTTCATTCAGTACCATATTACAACATTAATAGCAGGAGAACATATCAAGTCGCCGATTTACAAATATCTCCTGACCCACAGAACTCCGATCGGTGTAATTAAATCTTTCAAGAATCTCGGCAATGGTACGAATGCTGTTATTTTGTAACTTACATTTTGAATTTTCAAATTAATTCAAAAAAAAGAATAAAATAAATTTTGAAATTCTCTTTGATAGTTTCGTCTCATACTGACGACTTGGAATATCTCTGGCACTGGCGATTCATTTCGAATTTACCAGAAAAAGACAGTCCCGCAGAATTTCTCGTTAAATTGTTTACCAAGATGTGGACTAATTTTGCCAAATATGGGTAAGATGATAAACAAATTGATGATACCCAAATGAAACAATTTATACCCACACAGACAAAAATATATGTTTAAATATATGCGGAATTTATATTTTTCATATAAAGTAGAATATATTTTTTCGATAAAATTTATATTAATTTTATATTTAATTTATACAACTTATTGCCGCTTTATAAATGATTTATAAATCACGTATATATTATATATAAACTAATATATCTTAAATATAAAAATATATGTAAAATATATTTTAAAATATATTATATATATAATATACATACTTTTTACAAATAAATGTATAATATATATTTTATTTATTTATTTATTTGTTTAATGTATAGAGGCGTAAATGTATAATATATAAACTATATATATTATACAGATTGTTCTATTCGGGAATTATATTCAGAAATCTGATGGAAAAATTAAAGTACATTTTTTAATGCATTTCTAGAAATCCAACACATGATCAAGACGAAGTAGTGAATTTCGCCTGGGAACCAATGGGAAAAGATAATAACATCTTGCATATAGATTTGAAACCACATATGGAAAAGGGATTCTTCCGTGAAAGGATGCAATTTTGGGTGAAATTGTACAATAGCGTATTGGGAGAATTCGGCGATCTATTGAAGATGGACACTACCAGTGCGGCGGTTGTTTTTACTTGTACATTTAGTTTGATTTTATTATCATTTTATCTTGTGTTGAAAAGCATTATTTATTAAATAATGAAATGTTTTTTTAAATAAAACTTTGTGTTATTTTGTAACCCTGAATTAGTGATTTCTTTTTCCTGGAGGAAGCTAAATTTCAAGACAATTATCCAAACTCGACGAGTTTCCGGTCGGAAGTTAAAATAAATGTTTAATTAGATAATCATCGGTTAGTAATATTAAACATCAGTCAATTTTTATTAATTAATTTAAATCTTTCCTGTATCGTCATTTAATTACACAAACTGTTATTCATATTTGCGTTTGGCTTGTGCAAATTGTTAATACTCATCGATATTTTTTACGTTTAACAATCAATTTTGAAAGTTTTATTTGTGATGCATATCAAAAGAACAATCTTGTTTTGTACAATTTCACTGGTGCCGTTTTTTTCTTTAACTGATTCTAAAATAATAAAATGCACTCTTGGACCTTTAGAAGGACGGAAAGAACACACCACTTTTGCAAACAAACCTTACTTTAGTTTCAAGGGTATTCCGTATGCAGATCCTTGTATTGACAGAAGAAAATTTGATGTAAGCAAATATTTCAAGCGTGCAATAAAATTTTTTAAATATGTTCGTTATCTTATCATGGACGGAGAGAAATTTTATGTCTTAAATTTCATTTTTAATAATGTTAATAATAATTATTTTTAATAATTTTATCTTTAAAAAAGTTTAGGATATCTAATAAAAGATTTTCATAAAGAAAAAATTTTATTATATATTCCCACTAAACTTTATTAAATTTTTAAGTTTTCGTAAATATTAAATATTAAAAATAAACTCGTTTATTAGAAATACTAAAAAAATATAAAATTTAAAGAATCAGCAATTAGTATTTTTATATATTAAAATTTTAAATTATTAACAATAATATAAAAGAAAGTTTGAAAAAAAAATTAATCAAAATTTTCGTAATTATCATTGAAAGAGAAAATTAAAAATTCTGTAAAGAAACAAAACTTATTTTTCAATATAATAAAATTTGAGAGATTAATTATATATTAAAAAAAAACATATTTTACGGTCTTATTTTTTCGTTTTTAACAAAATCCGCATGGAAACTTTTTTTTCTATAAATTATGAAAAGTTATTTTCAGCTTTTAATTTTGTTTCTCAGATAGCAAGACCAGCTCGACCATGGACAGGAGTATACGACGCGTTAGAATACCGTCCGCCATGTCCCCAGATGGGCATACCCACCCTACAGGTGATAGGAAAAGAAGATTGCCTTTACCTAAACGTCTTCACACCAAACCCATCTCCTGGTGCCAATTACTCAGTTATGATATTTTTCCAAGCGGGTCTATTTCAAATGGGTTACGCAAATGATGATTACTACGATCCTGAGTTTTTAGTAGAGAAGGATGTTATTGTTGTGACCTTCAATCACAGATTAGGACCATTAGGTAATTTGCACGATTTCAAATGCAAATATTCCTGTTACAACTGTCAAACCAATAACTGGTATCAGAGGGAATCCAGGCCCTAGATTCGAAGCTCCGACCTCTCCAACACAAGCTAAAAATGTTACTACCACGCTAACTTGCATCTGTAAAAAAATACAAAAATGTTTTGTATTAATTTTTATTTTTCATTTTCCCAATAGAACAATCTAGATATTATATAGATAATATATAGATAATTTTTACACATTTCAGTCTATGAGGATAGATGTTGTTGGAGGGCAAACTTGAGAGTATTAGATTTTTCATTTTATTTGTTTAATTTAAAAATCAATTAATGTTTTAGGTTTTCTTTCTACTATGGACGGTCATGCTCCAGGTAATGTTGGGCTGAAAGACCAAGTTCTTCTTCTAAAGTGGGTGCAGTCAAATATTCACTACTTTGGAGGTGATCCTAATAAGGTGACATTGTTTGGACAGAGTTCTGGGGCAACTTCGGTTCACTTACACATGTTATCACCAATGTCCAGGGGTAATTTTTTAATTTAATTATAAATTTTTCCTTGTAATATATAATACGTATTTTAATTTTTATTAGGACTTTTTCAAGCCTGCATCCTCATGTCAGGATCAGCCTTGTCGTGGTGGTCGATGAGTCGTGACCCACGAACTGATGCTTTTGCTTTAGGAAGAGTTTTGGGTTTACCCACAAACGATACAAAAAAATTAATGGATATTTTGAAAGATAAACCAGCAGAAGAAATTCTTGACGCGGAGATGCGTCTTTATGAAGAAACAGCGACGGAGGTAAAGTTTTTAATGAAATATAGTCCACTTATACAGTTTGTTAAGAAAATCAACACCGGAGTCTGAATGGCGCTAGTGTATCTATAAGAAATATGACAACAATGTTATAATACATTTTAGATAATATAAAATAAAAGAAAGTTTCAATTGGCATTGTGAGTTAATTTTGAATCAACTTTTTTTATTAGTTACTAATAATTCGTCAGTTCAAAAATGAATGTTGACACTTTTGTACCCTTACAACCGTTATTTTTATTAGTTCGCATAGTCGCCGCTAGTGTCGCACGATTTAAACTCTCAATAGTAAACTTAAAAAATGACGATTTTGTTTACAATTTCAGCAAAATCCTCGTAAAGACATTTTTCCTTTTGCACCATCAGTAGAGTTTAATGCGGGACAGGAAATGTTTTTACCGGATGATCCATGGACGGTTATGAGAACCGGCAAAATTGCTGAAGTACCAATCATAGTAGGTGTAACTTCTCAAGAAGCTGGTGTTATCGGTTCTGGTTCGTCATCATGAAAAAATTTACTTTGGAAAACAAAATTACAGAAAATTATGAAAATTAAAATTCAATATTTTATTTTTGTCCACAGCTTTTGCAACTTTGGAAACTCTTTCGTTTGTAGTATTCCATATGTGCCGAATATTAGAAGTAGATCCAGATCAAGCAAGAGATATGCTAACTTACGCTCAAGAATTTTACATAAAGAAAAAAAGTTCACATAGAAATTATGATTATGATGATAATGGTATTAATGAAGAACCTAACGATGATACTTTAGAAGGTTTTGTTCAGGTATATATTATGAATGAAAAATTGGTAAATTAATTAAAAAAAAAATTTTTTTTTTGTCACGTATTTTTTCCTTTTTTTTAGTGGTTGAGCGACATAGCAGTCAATGTTGAAAGTATCATGACAGCAAAAATTATGACCTACAGAAGTGCAAAAAATGTCTACTTATATGAATTCGACTATTTATCAGAATTTGGAATGTTTAAAGAATTTTTCTCGCCAGATAAAAGTGCGTATACAAAACTTTCAACCGTGAAATTTTATAGTTTGAATACCAAGGAAAAGATGAAAACTAACGTTTTTATTTTCAAGGTCGAGCAGCCCATGGAGATGATTTAACATATTTATTCCACACACATATGTTTGAACAAAAGCAAATCATGAGCATGAGAAACGAAAGAATGGTGGACATCATGACAAAATTGTGGACTAATTTTGCTAAACATCAGTGAGTACAAATCAAAAAATCACATTTTCATGCGTTAATCTTTTTATCTATTTGAAAAAATTATAAATATGTGATTATTCAAGGGACCCAACATCTGTGCAAGATGACGTCATCAATTTTACATGGAAACCTCTGGACGCAAATAACTATTACTTAAAAATCAACGACGAACCTACCATGGCAAAAAATTTGTTCACTGATAATGTCAAATTATGGGCTACCATTTTCAAAAAGGAATTACAAGAATATTCTGATATTTTTAAGTAGACAGTCCAAATTCAATTTTTTGATGTAAAATAATGAGAGAAATTATTCAAACAATGATACTTTTTGTCATACTAAAGAGAGTTTAAACAACTCTTTTTTTTTCAACATATTTATTAGTTGAGTTCAGTTGTTGATTTGCTTTTACTGAAATAATTTTGCATATTCTCCTAACAAAGACTTGAAAATATTAACCCAGAATGAGACTCTGTCTGGATGAGGACCTTTTTCCATTTTCATATCAGAGTTGACATTTAGATAATTGTCTTCTTGACCTATAGGAAGCCACTGAACGTTTACATCGTCGTCCATTTTAGATGTAGGATTTCTGGAAAAAATGTATATTCAATCGAAATATCACATAATTTATATAATAAAAATATTTTTACAAGCAAAATAATATTATATTTCAACGTGTTAGTCACCCTTCTCTTGCAAAATTAGCCCACATCTTGGTCATTTTTTTCATCACTTTTTCACTGGGTGAATTTGGTTTAGGCTTATAATCAAAAGCTGCAGCGTAAAATTGGTAATCTGTATCGTCTCCATGACCAACGTCTAAAAATTATTCATGAATATAATTATTTATATGTATATTATATTATATTATATAATTATTATTTAAAGACATTTACAAAAATCAGTTAACGTTTGACAAAGGAATAAAAATTAAAATATTACACTCATCTCCGCTATCTCCCCAATTATGATGAGCTCCAGGTGGCGATTTGAAAGTAAACATGTACTCATAAACTGGGGATTTGTTTCTTGCTTGTATTACTTTTCCTGCTATTACAGTTGGAATCATGAAAGCCATATCTCCTGAATACTATTAAATGTTATTCAAATTGAGAATCAGAAAGAAAGAAATAGTAAAACGAATTTAAATGTACTCACTTTTATAAACTCTGGTTTAGTTTCAGGAAACGCGACAGCTTTACCTTTGAAATAATAATCCCTAATACTGCTTCCAATAGCTTTGCTTGTTTCATAATCGGTGATTTTAAGAGCCAACGGTGTGATTTTTTCTGATTCTGTATTAAACTCATCAATGATGTCTGTCACCACTAAAAAGTCACATACATGAAAAAGTTTCAAAAACATGATTTTTATGAAATTGAATAATTGAAAAATTGATATAAATGAAAACTTGCTAAGTGGAAGTTGAGCTCCTTCATCCAGAACAGTTCCTGCGATCAGTGGAATATCTGCTAACACACCGGTTTTTAGTAAAACCCAAGGATCTTCTGAGATGACCATATCCTGCCCTACATCTTTTTCAATCACAGGAACAAACGCCATCACTTTCACGTTGAAACGATTCACCTGTTGCATATAAAATCATCATTCAAAAAATTATTCAACACTAGAAGTACTGAACTTTTCAAATATAAAAGGACGAATTACATCAAATTGATGTATTGAAGTAATTTGAATGTAATTATCAATTTTTAAAGATTTTAACGTATATATTGTCAAGGAAAACACTCTACCGTATGAATTGAAACAGTAAACAATACAATAATAATAATAATTATTATTATTATTCTTATTATCGAAAACTTTGGGTGCGTTTTTGTTAGGTTTCAGATTCAGTTAGGTCTTTCTAGGTAGACTGATTTTTTTTCTCAAAAACGACGCAAAAATTTATAACTTTGTTATGCCATCTTGTAGAACATAAAAAATTAATAAAAGCCACCAAAGGAATAAGCTTTAAATCAAATGTAATAAAAGTAGTGATAAAAAGTAGTTTTGAATACATCAATTTTATGTAGTCCGTACTTCTAAGTGTTAATTATAAAAGTCTTCACCTCTATCGATGTTTTTTTGATTTTAAAAATTTAATGAATTCTGAGTGTAATTTTATTTGTAATAAATTTGATCAAGAATTCATATGGTAATATTAGAAAATTCACTATTCCATTAGTAATTATTGTAATTATCCATCAATGTTCATGGTAATTATACACGGTAATTATACATGTTAATTTTTACGGAACATTTAGTGGGCAAGTTTGATAAAAATATATAGCAAAATTTCCTAAATTATTTTTCTCCGTGTATCACATTGTGATTGTACAAACGTTTTTCCCGAATTTTAAGAACATCTTAAAACATCGATTTGACTGGTTTTCTACCTTTTAATTCGTTTAAATAAATCTCGTCACTCCATACATATGACCTCCACAAGTGAACCTATAAATGCCGTACCAATTGTTTATTAACTTCAAACGTTGCAATTATAATTTCTTCTGCAGATTTAGTTTTCAATCCATCAACAAGTTCTCTGGACGTTTTTGCATCTATTCCTAACAGCGTTCCCAGCATAAACGCGCGTTCTCGAGCTTCAGGAAAGCGACAGATGGTCCATTCGCTCAAGGCTGATCCAGATTGAAGTGCAGCTCTACTGAATAGTCCTGTAATCAATATAGATATGAATATGCGAGGGAAAAAATTCTCACGATGATGACCCTAATTGAATTTAATTCATACCTTGGGACATTGGAGCCATCATATGAATATGAACAGATGCAGATCCAGAGCTTTGGCCGAACAATGTGACTTTCGCAGGATCACCACCAAAATTACCAATATTTTTTTGGTACCCATTGTAGAACCATATTTTGATCTCTCAGAGCATTGTTTCCGGGAGCAATTTCATCTTCAGTACTAAGAAACCCTTCATTGAACAGAATAAAAAATTCTTCTTGTATCCTTATTTAAAAAAAATTTTTTTGGTAATATATCGTTTCAACAAAGTACCAAAATTAAAAGAAATTGCACAAACGAATTAATTCAAATCACAGAAGTAACCCCCTAGTGAAAAGGATCATATATTGTCCATACATAAAACATATATTGACAATATATTATTTGAAAAATCATATATTGACCATATATTGATAATATATCATCCATATATTGTCAATGTATTTTCATTGTATTGACAATATATGAACAATATATTGATTTTTTTAGAAAATTTCTAATATATTGCCAATATACAGACCATATATGAAAAATATTAAAAAATATATGGTCAATATATTATCAATATATTATCAATATATTAGCATATATTGTCAATCTACTGATAATATATGGACAATATATGATCTTTTTTACTAGGGATGGTACGGTGGAAATTATAATTTTCTAAAAGAAAATTTATTGGTATTGATTTTTATGTTTTATAACTAATTTTGTAATGAGTTTTCGAAATTTCAATCAATTTTTAAATTATTTCATGCAAATATGAATGTTAAAGAAAATTTTTTCTGAAAATTCAGAATTTGTTAAAAATTGAACCATGTTCACTTTTACTTTTTCATAAATAATTTGTAATCTTTATATATCAATAGGAAAAATTTAAAAATGGAAATTTTTAGCTTAGAAATAATGTTTCTATTAGTGGATTTTTAATTTTTAAGAAACAAATTTTTTTTAATTATAAAAAGATCTGACTATTTTACAAAGAAAGTTATAAAGTTTAATTGAACAAAAATTGTAACGCTTGTTGAACGAGGTTTTGAAAATGAATGATATTTAGAAAACGCTGGAAAATACTAAGATAAATTAACGGAATTGTTTAATCAACCTTTGTAAATTTTTAATAAAAGATTTCTGAAAATTTGAAATACGAAATGATGAAACATGTAAATGAAAAAAATTTAAGTTTGAAAAAACATGGAAAAATTCAAGGAGAGAAAGAGAAATTTCGAAGAAAAATCTTGTCGACAAGGGTAAAATGAAAAAAAAAGAGTAGTAAAACAAATCTAATTAAAATTTCTATTTCAAAAGATACGGTCGAACAAACGGGTTAAAAAATGTGCAAGCATTTTTAATCCATCAATTTTTCATCAAATGACAACAACATAATAAAAATATAGCATATTAAAGTTTATGGTTCAAAGAAACTATGAATAATAAAATGGTTCTAAAAAATGTATGACGAACGTTTGCCTTTTTCGACGAGATTGAAATGTTGTTTGTCTAGCAAAATTTGGCTCGATAAATTGATATTCACCCAAATTAAACACAAACATATATATTTTGCGTCATTTTCTTCCAAATAACGACTCAATATTGTAAATCGTGGTTGGCAATTCATACTGGTTGACATAATTCATAAACTACATCATTCTGAATTATTTATAACAATTTCCATATAATGTTGCATAAAAGCAACGACGACAGAACACAAAGTTATAGCACACTTTTGAAATCCGCTGCAATAAATAAAATTCCTCGTTATTTGATTGATTTAATATTCATTTGAGACTCAAAAATGTTTTTTTTTCTCTAAATAAACAGTACAGTGAATATTTCATATAATTTTTAATGTCATTGATGGTAAATTTTAAAAGATTTGTTTGATTTATTTGTTGATTTATTTAAACATTTAATTTGAAAACATGAATGCTTTTGGATTTAAAACATTAATGTGATATTGAAATTTGATATATAATCATGTATTTGGATTTGTTCATACGTTCAGCCGTTGATGGGTATAGACAACATTTCGTTTCTTGTTTTTGTTAAAATAGAATATTCTTATCAGATCAAATTCATCTATGTTTGTAAATTAAAAATATTTTTCATTTATAAAAATTAATGTTTTTAGTCATAATTACCAAGTCTGACAAAAAATACATACATATTATATATTTCATGTATAATAATTTTATATATATTATATATACTTCTAAGAATCTGAAATTTGGATAAAAATTTAATCATAATAATTATATTTATTTGACAATATTTATGATATATGTGATAACATATGATATATGTTATTTATGATATATGAAAACTTAAAATTTGTAAATTCAAATTCAATTGAAAAATGAAGATTGAGATTTCTGAATGCAAAGTTCAGTTACCAGGAGAGGTTGAATGTTTTATGATCCTAAACCCTCGACGATTACAGTTGCCAAGATAATAGCTATTGAAAATTATTAACCGTTATGTCAACTAAGTAACTGCAATTAAAGTTATTATAACTATATTTCAGCTCAAGTAACTTAGCTGACGCAAGCGTAATCGCTGGTTGTTGTAATCATGATTTGACGTTGCAGCTGCTGATATAGTTTTGCGAATTAAAAAAAGGGAACTAATACAAATAAAAACCAACATTAACAAAACCGTTTGGATTAACTATTTCAGTAATCTCCTGGCAAAAATAATGTTCATCTATTTCACTGCAAATCACGTCTATAAATTTAATTGAAATACACTTCTCGTTCATCATTCAATATTTTTAACACACCAAAAAATTGTTTCTTTCACATTCCCATACGAGATGTAATTTATTTTTTATTCCCTAAATTTTTAATTGATTTCTTCAAAAATTCATCAATTCAATGTCGATAATTTGGAGCAAAACCGTTTGATTATTTCGATGAACTTTTTGAAATCCAAAAACTCACCGTCCAATTTGAGATGATGATTAATTTTGTTATAACTCAATTAGTTGTAATTAAAAAAAGAAGTTGAAAAAGTGGATGAAATTAAAACAAAAAATTGTCGCGTGATGATGGATCTAATTAAAGCCATGGCAAGCAATAATGAATTTCGATTGTAATTTGACAATACTTACCGTAACTTTCATTGGAAAATAAGGGATAAAAAGCACAGTCGTTTATCGCGGCGATGAACAGATAAGCCGTAAGACGTGGCGCAGACGGCTTTTTATAGCGCGTCTTCTTCGCTGTGGCTACAATGTAATGAATATTGAAGTGCAGTCATTTGGCGAATGCACAATACGAGGGCATAGCCATCATTACATTTAATAAGAAAACCGCAGATTTGCGACGTCGTAACCGCAGACGTTCGCCTCTGCCATCAGTTTCCTGATTCTCTCGTTTTGCGTCCCATTTTTTATTTCGTCTCGCGCAACGTCATTTGAACACACTTTTGCTTTCATTGCTTCCATTCAACCCCCCAACTCGTTTGCCTTCATTTATCATCCACTACAAAAATTTTCCAATAAAAATATTAGTAAATCAATAAACCAAAAAAAAAAAAATAACATAAATTATACAAGTCCCTCATAAAACATAAAATATAAAATGTATTTAAATGATCCACTATAAAAAATAAATAAAAAAAAAACCATTAAACTGATTAATATAATTTTAATTATAATTTTAATTATTAAAATTTTTCTTTTATTGTTTTCGGTTAACGAGAAACTTTTAATTAAAATTTATTTGCATCTACAGTGTAGGATGAAGAAATTGGGCTGAGAGAAAAAAAAAAGAGTTGCAGATGTCGGTCAGTTTGGCAAAAGTGCGAACAATTCATCACAAGCAGCGGCGCAACCGTGTTATTAAGACGAAGTCGGCCGTTTGGAAATCAATTTCCAAAACGCCAGCCGTGTAATTACGACAATTACTTCGCACCTCTTCAATCATCGGCGCGTATAAACAATTCGCAATTTGTTGGCGTGAGAAAAAAAAAAAAAAAAGATTGAAGATAAGAAGGAAAATCGGGTGGGAAAAAAAAGGAAGAGTTTGCTGTCGAAATGATAATTTGATGCAAAATTTATGATCGTCAATTAAAAATCGGGTGCCCTTGGGTTCGATCGTCCTTTCTACCGCGGATGATCGCGTTATGTAAGTCGTAGACGTAGGCAGAGTGATCTGTTCCATATGCAATCGATTGCGACACGATCGCGAGAGCACATCTTCCCCGTTTTGATACACATTTCGCCTTTCTACGGTGCGAAAAGAGAGGCTCCGCGGGATTACGCAAAAGCGTCATCCCAGCCATGAAAGGGGTATTAATAAGCGCTGAAGAAACTGAAGAATCAGTGTCACTCGCTCAACAATGCGAATTTTTCATAACTTTCGAGTGATCACGACGTTTGAATTTGAATGCAACGGAGATTGGAACGAGACTTTTCGAGGTCGTCGCCTATCTTTACATTATGCATCTTGTAATTTCTAACAAAACTTTTCCGAGCCTTTATTTTTTTCTTTCCCTTTTTCCAATTTCATCCTTTTGTTTTCAAACTCAAACTACAAACGTCATAAAATTGTCTTCATTCATCTCACATTGTTTTAAACTAATGACTTTTATATATTATTATAAATTTTAAATCAACATATTGTCTTGCCTTGATGATATTTTATTTTTTTCTATTTTATCATGTGATTTAAATTTGAATTTATGCTTTTCAAAATTGAAATTACAATCGTCTAAATAAATGCTCAATAAACAAGTTTCATTGTTTTTAAAAATTCTTTATTTGAAATATTTGAACATCTAGATTTACAAGTTCCAAAACATGAACTAGTTTTGAAACGTCTTAAAGCTGTCTCAATTTAAGATATTTATACGATCACTTAAATTAAGACATTATTTTACGAATGTATAACTTGAACGTTGAGAGACATTTATTAACATTTTTCATTTTCATTTTTTTCGGTTCAAGTTTTTTTTGTCTTCATCCCGTTTTTCAAACTGTTTAAATTTCCAACTCGCGATTTTCGCGACGAGATTCATCTTTCAAGGGAGAATTCGTTTAATGGTTAGAAGTGCCATTGAAAAAACGATTCCAGTGGTCTAATAAAATTCCTCCCGTGATGCACGGGGTTTTGCAAAAATTTACAACCGAAAGGCAAGTCTCATGTGGGTGTTGCGTTACGAGAGATAAAAAAAAAAAAGAAAAAAAAAAGGAAGAGATGCTAGACGATACCGCGCTTAGCGTGCATATCGTTAATCATTTTGACGCTTTATAATTTCATCGGTGGGATTTTTGCGAAATAAAATGGGTTCACGATTATGATATAGTTTTGTAATAGTTGGATGTTTCAAACGTACGCGCCTCTCGGTCTCCGGTGAAAGCATTTGGTTTCGCATTCGCGTTCGCAAATGTTTAATTGTGAGACGACGCCGGCATAAACAAAACGGGGACTTCGATTTTTCGATTCGCTTCGAGCCATTATCTCGGCCTGGGGTAAATCAACGGATACATACATGGCATAATTAAGTACACCTGTGACGAAATCACGGATGCGCGGGTGAGCTGACGCAATCCCACATAAATAAAGCTAATACTTTTTTGATACACTCGCAGCTCTCTCTGCGACTCGGCTGAATCACGTAACGTTGCATTTTTTCGTTTCGATTGTTTTTGCTCGCAAAGCCAGGTCAAGAAATAGAAAGAAACCACTTTGTAAATTCAAAATATTTTATTTACTGGCAATTATTGCGGGACGGTTCGCATCCGTATCATTCAGCTATACACATACAGGTTAATATTTGTTTCAAGAAAGTATACAGATGCAAACAATGTTGCCTCGAGAGGTATGTATTGTAAAAGTGTATGGATACATCTTGTGCGTATGTATAAAAGCTAATCTAATGGTCGTTATAAATAATGAGTATGGTAGAAAGGTACTGGGAATGATGGCTAAAATTGTCAAGTTAAAAAAAAAGAGAGAGAGACAACTAAACCCGTCGTGGATCCTGAACCTACACTGTAAATTACACAATTTAGGACACCTTTTGTGAACAAAATCATCCGCTGTAATTTGATTGTGAAATTACAACTTGACATTTTGCACAGAAGTGTAAAGGCACAGGACGGTTGTCGAATTGCGACCGTCTTGTGGTGATGTCAAATCGACCTAGATAGTGTGTGATATTTTTTTTACAGCGTGTGACTCCGTTCCCGACTGCCTAGTCCGTAATATACATCAAACGACTTGGTCGCGCGGTTAGTACTGGTAACCACCGTTTGCTGCAGCGTCACCACCACTTCCGGCTGGGTACCCTCCGCTACCTCCAAATCCCCCGCTGCCTCCTGGTCGTCCTGATGGGTATCCGCCTGAAGAAACAAATCAAAAATAAAAATTAATAAATTTGCACAAAATTCCGAAAAATTATCACATCATTTCTTACCTCCACTGCCTCCTCCATTTCCGCCTGGAAATCCGCCACCGGAAGGTCCTCCCGAAGGATACCCGCCGCCTGAAGGTCCTGACGGTCCTCCCGAAGGATATCCGCCCCCTGGTGATCCTCCTGAAGGTCCTCCCGAAGGATATCCGCCTCCTGATTGTCCTCCCGAAGGATATCCGCCTCCTGAAGGTCCTCCAGAAGGATACCCGCCACCTGAAGGTCCTGAAGGACCCCCCTGAAGGATAACCACCGCCTGCAGGACCTCCGGAAGGATATCCACCTCCTGATGGTCCACCTGAGGGTCCTCCTGAAGGATACCCGCCACCTGGAGGTCCTGCAGGACCTCCCGAAGGATATCCGCCACCCGAAGGTCCTGAAGGTCCTCCCGAAGGATATCCGCCATCTCCACCGCCTCCACCGCCGCCACCTTGGTAACCGCCCCCTGCTCCAGGTATTTGTGTTGGCTTCACCCTCGTACCTAATCATCGGCCTGAATCCTTCCTGGTCCGCCTCGTATTGGACTATTTGTTTTCTACCGTCTGGAAGCAGCACGTTGAATTCCCCTTGAGCACGATCCCCGTCACGCATCTCAGTGTGTCCGAACTCGCTGCCTGACTGCTGGTCTTTCACTTCGTACGAAAAGTCGTATTTTGCTGGTTCCTAAAACAATTGAAACAGTTTTAATAAAAAAAAAATTTTTTTGTTTGCAAATAGTAGTTCATAAAATAGTATTTTGTCACACAGCATTTTAACTGATTTAATTTATTTATAATTCGAAAATAATATCAATGTAATAAAGAAATAATAATCATGTTGATATTATTTTTAAAAATAAAAAAATAACAAATAATTTAATAATAGTAATTTGAAATTCTTACCGAACTGCCTTCTTCCTCGCCGCCATATCCACCACCGCCTCCACCAGCACCACCATCAGCGCCACCTGCATAACCGGCATCACCACCCGGACCACCCGAAGGATATCCATTGTTACCGCCTTGTGGAGGTGGAGCATAGCTGTCAGATATTCCACCGCCGCCACTACCACCGAAACCACCACTTCCGCCACCGCCACCGCCTCCCTGGTTGGGAGGTCCGTAACTACCCGAAGGACCAGCGCTACCTGGGAACCCGGAACCACCGGAACCAGAACCACCACTCGGAGGTCCATAAGTGTTCGATGGTGCTCCGCCCCCGAAGCCTCCGCTTCCACCTGGACGAGATGAACCGAGGTCTGGAGTTCCGTAGGATGTTGCGGGGGGTCCAAATGGTGGTCTTCCTTGTCCACCTCCTTGGCCTGGTGGTCCATAGGCATTCGATGGTCGTCCTGCTCCTGAGCTTCCACTTCCAAAACCACCTCCACCGCCGCCTCCTTGATTCGGTGGTCCGTATGAACTGGATGGTCTTCCACCACCGTTTCCTCCAAATCCGGTTCCTACATAGATTTTGAAAAAAAGTTGAAAAACAGAACGTTTTTTGATAAGTTCAATTCAATTTTTTAGATAAACGTTATAAAAGTTTGTTTTGTATAAGATTTGTAAATTATATAACGCTCGAGGTAGTTGGGACACCATACCGAGACAAGTTGGTGTAGTGGTTACGGTTTTAACTTGTGTTCGGGAAGTCGGGGGTTCGAATCCTCGTAATGATTATTTGGAAAAATGTTTTTAGTTGAATAGTTGTCATATAATTAATGTACTATTATGAAATTTAGCTATGACTTGGTTAGAAAAATATGGTACATGGTCCTCTGGTCCCAAAAACCATAAAATGGTAAACCAGTTCAAAAAGGAAATATATCAAATGTAAAAAAGTAAATATATATTAGAATATATCAATAAAACTTGCCTGGTCCTGCTGGTCCACCAGGTCCACCAGGTCCACCTGGTCCACCACTGCCAAACCCGTTTCCGCCACGACCTCTACCCTGTCCCGGTGGTCCATAAGAAGAAGACGGTCGCCCGCCCCCACTTCCTCCAAATCCATTTCCTCCCTGGTTCGGTGGTCCATAACTGTTCGAAGGTTTTCCACCTCCAAAACCGCCAGCACCATTTCCTTGACCCGGTGGTCCATAACTGTTCGAAGGTCTACCGCCCCCTCCTACACCTCCTCCGAAGCCATTCTGACCACTCCCTTGACCAGGTGGTCCATAACTCCCCGAAAGTCTTCCGTTACCGTTGCCACCCCCGAAGCCACCCCCAGTTCCGCCTGGGCTCGGTGGTCCGTAGCTGTTCGAGGGTCGGCTGGCTCCACCACCGGACCCACTGCCAGGACCTCCTTGGCCCGGTGGTCCGTAGGTATTCGAGGGTCTTCCGGCTCCGGCTCCACCCCCGAATCCATTTCCACCCCCGAATCCGCTTCCACCTCCCACCCCTCCTCCTTGGTTGGGGGGTCCGTAAGAACCTGAAGGAGGACCGCCTCCAAAACCGTTCGAACCTTGACCTGGTGGTCCATATTGACTCGAGGGCCTGTTCCCGGAACCGCCCCCGAACCCACCGCCTCCACCACCCCCGCCTTGACCTGGCGGCAGGTACGAACTTACTGGCGGCTCCGGTCTTGCAAGAGCGACTGCAATGACCGCTGAGATTGTTATTAACTGAAAAGTGAAATGAGAAAGAAATTCAATTATTTAATTATTTTATTATTAAAATTATTATTTATTCAAATAAATTATAATAAATATTAAATAATTTAATTGTACAGTGAAATAATTACAGGTTGTTTGTAAAGTCAGTGATTGTTAATGAAAATTGTTTAAACGTTTTGCTTTTCAACCGCTTTTGTTTGAACTTATAATGAATAGCGTCTAATTAGTCTGATGTTTTTCGTATGAATAATTATAACAACTATTATATAATCGGAATATGGGAACGTATGCTGATATAGATTTTCATCAGATACTCTTACGAGTCGGCCATCTCGTACACATCTAATTAATATATTTTGCGTAATTGACGATACGATGCTCCTAATTTGATTATACGATGTAGACGTAGTAGTCTGCAGTGAAGATTTTATCGCCCTCGATAATGCAATATTATTTCCCACCGAAAATTAATTGGACACACCCGGGGTTGTAATGAAATCGGTGGTCCGTCGCCCCCAAAAGGTATAACAGATTGCGCGAAAAACTTTATTGTTATTGTTATTGCTGAATCATTAATTTAATTAATTTGTATCGAATTAGCAGTTGCGAATAAACGTCTGATGATATTTCGCGATCCGATTAGCATCTTGGGCTAATTTCATTTTACCTCCTACAATTATTATTTCGTCACAAGATCGATAAAGTCAACTGGTAGAAGAAGAAGAAAAAAATTATATGATTCTAATTCGCTATATTCGAAGGCAGATTAAAGCATGCAACAAATGTGTTGAAACTCTCTTCCATCCTCTTTGTTTAGGCCAACAATCAATCTTCAATCTTGAAATCAAGCTGAGCTGAGCGTGATAATAAGTACCATTCATTTCACGTACGAAACAGTGAATGTTGAATGAATTAGACTAAACTATTCATATTTGATTTTTGATCCGATCTTTTTTTTTCGGGTGACGAAATATCTGATGAATCTCTAACGTGCACGTTGCAAACTCAAGTAAGATGAAAAATCGGAGAACAAAAAAATTACTGTTGTGAAAAAAAAAAATGAAGAAACGTAATGAAAAAATTTTTTTTCCATTAGCAACACTGACTTGGGAAAAAAATATAAATGCATTTATATAAAATACATATAAAATGTAAAAACTATATATGAAGAAAATAAAAAAATATAGTTATAAAATATATAGAATGGTCAAAGTTAATGTTTAGAAATTGTTTATATTAGAAAAATTATTAAAAATTATTTTAAATTATTAAAAAAGTATGATTGAAAACGTCAAAGTAAAAGTGAGAATAAATGAAACATATACGAGACATGTGACATGCGTGTAACATAAGTGACATGTGTGACATACATGTTACACAAAGAAATTTTCTTTTAGAATTTATTTTTCATGAAGAAAAATCAATGAAATATAATTCCAAAATTCGAACAAAAACTTATTGAAAAAAAGGCAGATTACAAAATTGATCACAGTAAATTTAATAAAATCATACTATAACTATTGAATAATTTCAATATGAACAAAAAGAGAAAATTAAAAAATTCTTTTGTTGAATATTAAAAAAAAGTAAGATCTTAAAATAATAATCAAAATTCATGGTACAATGAAAAAGTGAAAATTAAAAACTTCGAAAAAAAAATTAATAAATGAATAATAATAATAAACAAATAAATAAAATAAATTAATAAACAAAATAATAAATTAACAAAAAAAATAATTGAAATAAATTTGAAAATGAAATAAAATAAAATTTCAACATAAAAGAAACAATAAAATTTAAAAATAAAATGTTGACATTAAAAAGTGAATTGGTAAGACAAAAGTAAATTGTGAAAATGGAAAAGTGCAATTTTGAAATAGCAAACAAAACGTTAAATTCAGAAAGTCAAATGATAAAACACAAAAGATTCAAAAATAAAATAAACAAAAAAATGGAAGGAGAAAAAAAATATGAAAATTGAATGAAATGAGAACTCACTTTATTCATGACGTCGACCGGTGGTCAGCTGAAGTATAACCGCGGATGATCCACCGACCAAAACCGGTGGATGGGCCGACGATTTGAGTACGCGATCGCGGGGTTGGTCGGCTCTAGCACTTTGCCCAGCAAAAACGCAAAATCGATCCTCACCACCTCACGGTACAGAAGGAATGACAATGCGCGACTCCGCAAATGCGCTTTATATATCGCGAAGGCTATCCGTGATTCGACATCGCGGATTTAGTGCAACTCGCGAAGATTTACAACGAAAGATCGGCATAACCGTGTCACGTTGGGTATCCCATCGGTGATGGTGGCCCGAGAGTGGGGTTTCGTGCAAAAGCAGCCTCACACCACCGCGTTCGATTTTGACTCGATCCATCCACCGAGGACGCAACTTGCGACACTCCGACGCCATCAAAAAGATACAAAAAATCAAACATCCTACAAGCTGATACAAAACTGTTTTGCGCGAGCAATTTGTTTGATTCCGACTTGTTAAGCTGACGATGAAAAAAGATTGATGCAACTGATGCGATCTTTCTATTGAGATGAACGAAATTGGGATAGACATCTAGATGCCTGTTTTTCGATTGCTAAATTTTCCGATAGTGTCGAACACGATGTCCCCATCTGATTATCTCTGATGAAAAAAAAAGTTTTTTTTTTATCCATTTTGTAATCACAACCTTTTTTTTCTCCAATACAATTTTTTCATTATCAAAGTATCAATTTTTTGCCCATTTACAATTTTTCATATCGATTTTTCATAAACGGTATTAATTAATTGAAAAGTGATTAATTTTGTCTCGATATTTTTATTCAATCTTTCACTCCACGATGGAACCATTTTTTATAAATATATAAAAACAATGAAAAAAGTTTTCATGTTAATTTGTGGGATGTACAATAAGGTTAATTGGAACCCTTTGATTTGACAGATAATGAGGACCTTTGAGAGAACACGCATTTTCTCCGATCGTTTTAGAAAAAAAAAAAGAAAAAATTTCACTCATTATTTCGTCTTTCTTTTCATCTACCAATCGAAGGTCGTTGTTTTTCATTAAACGGAGGGATGTGTTCTTTTCTTGAATTGAATTTCCAGTTGCCCAACGAACAATAGGGATCCGCACGTACTGTAATTTCATCAAACTAATCTCCCGACGTATTCGACAATAATTGAAAGTGAAGCCTGTAGAATCGGGATCTCATTTTTTTTTGTCTCAAAAATTTCCAAATCAGCCACGATTAGGACGAAGCTTCATAGTGTGAAATAAATTTTTTATCAACTGCGTTACAACTGTGCCGGTGAAATTATTTATGTCAAATGTCCTCGTAATTATTTCTATGGATTAGAACACGTTTGAACAATATTCGATTTAGTCGGGATGATATACCAGTTTTCGTAATCCGAGTGAGATTTAAACCCGGATTTTGGCCGCAAACCTGTGATTTGTTGTTTAATTTCTAAATTATTAATTAATATTATTTCAGTTACATTTGCATATGAAATATGATATTTAATAATATTATAAATATAACAGTAAATAATAATTTAATAGTAATAGTTACAATATGACAGTAACATTTAGTCTAAAGTTTCTAAAATCAAGTCTAAAATAAATATTAATATATTATATTTATGAATATAATTTTTTGATGTCATTGTAATTACATATAAATATGAAATATAAAATTATAAAATTTTTATTTATAAGTCTGAAACAAACATAAATATATTATATTTATGATATCATTTTTTGATGTCATTGTAATTACATATAAATAAGAAATATGAAGTATAAAATTATAAAATTTAATATTATAATACCAAATATTATAAGATATATAATATGGATATAATATATATTATTTAGATTCAGACGAAAATTTGGCTAGAAATATTATCATTTTTGATACATCATGAATTCAAATGTCCTGAGAAGATGCGTTTTCTCGACAACGGGATAGTTGATGTCAATTATATCGAATTGTCAATGACGATTATATCGATGCATCTCTGGACCAATCAGGAAACGAGCCGATATTACGGCAATTTGATTGCGGATTATGGTAATCCATTTGCTATCGTCTGATGTGGAAATTGTACCAAAGGTTGAATGAGAATTCAATTATTTCGTATAACATTGTAGTCGCCTATTGCTAGATGACAAGTGCATCTTATAAAAAATATACCCCAGCCACATATCTGCTTTTTTATCTGTCCTCCACCAACGTCTGATCAAATAAGCATTTAATTAACAATAATGTGAAATAATTAATCGCTACTGGCGGTTTAGCAACTGTTGGTATTAATTTTTTAGTAATTATTCAATAATCTATAATTACAGAATGTAATCAGTGAAAATTGATCACGTAAAATTAATTAAATCGCTCCCTTTTTTTCGAATGATGCAAAAATTAAAATTGTATCAGTTAAAAAACNGAAAAATGATGAGTTGAAAATAAAAAGTAACAAAAAAAAAAAAGAAGAGCAGATAAAAATAGTTGGAAATTGTTGCATCAATTAAGTTAATCAATTTAAATTAGATCTTAGTTGATCAATACAAGATACTAAAAATTGTTCAATCAAGAAAAAAACATGACAGATATGCTAACATATGAATTTTTCCACGTATAAAATTATATAATATAATTATAGAATTAAAAAAAAATTAAATTATGTTTGAAAATATAAGTATGATATTGATATAATAGTTGGATACTTGAAAAATTTGGATGAGAAAAAAATAATGTTGTCATTGCGACGATTTTCTAACAAGACTACTTATAATAACAATCACTTTCATAATCGCTGACGAAATGACCCAAGTCGCGACAAAGGCGAGAATGGTAAAGAGGATACTTTGACTTTCTTCGGGAAATGTGCGAGTAGAGCAAGCAAAATAAACGCTCATGTAAATATCAAGAACGGAGATTCCCTTGCGCAACTTTCGGTGTCGGAGAAGTTTGAACGATTTTGCGCGGCTGAATGCAGCCGATGGGTCTGAAAAATTAGCGTTATTAAGGCTGGATTCTTAATGTGCCGATGCTCAACGATAATTAAGACTCTGAAAACGAAACAACAAATTTCAATTACATCTTTGTGAGTGGGAATAAACAAAAAGAAGAAGACAAAAATAAGGAACGTCAAACCTGTCAAACTGAATTTTAATTGACAAAAATGTCAAAGTGAGTTGACAGTTTTAAAAAGGTAACTCGCAAAGTGGCAAAGGAGCGATGATTTTCGTTTCGCAATTTGCCCCTAAACGTTCTCGAGCCTGGGCAAATAACTTTGAACAGTTTTAGTTCAGTGAAAATATTGTAAATGTTTGTTCACGATGCATCATCGAAAAAATAGGTGATGAAATGTTTGATTGAGCACGGATTATGAAACAAAGAACATTATTCACGACAATTTGAACAACACATTCAGGTGGTAGGACCTTGTAATTTTAAATTACGATTACTCTAACGCCGCGCTAACGACGGCGGCGGCGAAACAAAATATGTTTGAGCCTTGAGAGCAGTTCGTTTGATTCTTATAGTAATAGGTTTTCAACACATCTCCTTTTTTTGCCGCGCGATGATCGAAAAAATGTATGATCATTTTCCTAAAGCGACCGTTCTTTCTATAACTCCACAATGGATCTCATCTATCATATAAATATAACTATTTTTCATTCATCCTTTTAAGGCGATGTTTTTCTTACTTCTCGTCAATTTTGCGTGCCATTCTCGTTCGTTGAATTTTCATTTCCTCATTGCCGCAGGTCAAGGACATGCTTCAGGATATACATTTTATGTCGACCGAAATTTCTGCTGGTTTTTCTATCACAAACAAAAAACCTACAAAATATAAACAAAAAACTTTCTTTCTTTATTCAGAAAATATATAAATTTTATTCAGTTTGTTTAAAAACTTTATTTTAAATTATAAATAGATGTATTTATCATGACTCAAATGAAATATACAAAATAAACTCGCTTAATAACTCAACCTAGTTTGTTGATAATGATCCACGTCATAATTTAAACTTAAAATTTAAGTTATTAATATTAATCATTTGAAAAATAACTCATCTATTAATTCAATTAAATTTTAGTTAATGATTGAGTTAACTACGTTTTATGATGACTCAAATTATTTTGATTCCAAAACAAAAGTGAAATATTGAACAAATCAATTCAAAATATAAACTTAACTTTTTCTTAGATTCATATCAATTTAAAAATATGTTTCGTTAAATCTAATGACTCTATGGTTTTATCAAATGACAGTGTAACTCATCATATACATCAAATTCTGAAAATATTTATTGATTAAGTAAAAAACTATATATTTTCAATGAATCAAGTCAAGTGAATTTACTCAATGAAAAATACTAATAAATCAATGCAACTCAACTTAATGCGAAACAATTTTTTATTTACTCAAATGACTGGATTTAANAATATGAGTTAAAACCCTGACTCACTTGATATTTTTCTAAATTATAAACTTACAACATTGACTGAATATGAAAATATCATGAAATAACTCAAATCAATTAAAAAACAACTTGAATAACACAACTTGATTTGATTTTAAC
>JAAMPD010001061.1:0-30595 GCA_025266255.1 Trissolcus basalis | reverse complement strand
AATTAATGCATGCGGTTTAACATTGGAATAAAAAAAAAAAAATTTTTAATTCACGTGCAGAAAGATGTAATTTATCCTTTTAAAACAATCTGCGGTTTAGTAGAATGTACGCTAATACCACTTAATGTACTTTATAAACAACAACTTTTCTTTCTTACAAGCTGCTTGAAAGCACGCTGGTGTGATATTTTGTGTATGCAAAATCTCACAGCGCTAATCATTCCGTGAAAATATAAACTCTTGAAAAAATTAAAATTTCAAATTATTTCTTGCATTTAAACATAAAGTACACAATAAAATTGTTTGGACTAAAAGTTAGTTTTGTAAGAAAAAATAAGTGAAATGTATAAGATTTTGTGTTGAAAATTTGTGAGTACTAAAATGTGAAGAGGTATGGACAAGCGTATTTCATTGAGGAAAATGATTATTTTTGTGTGTCATGTGTGTGCCACTTAGATTGTCAGCTACAATATTTCTCAAGTGGAAGAGTGGTTTGCGACAGGCTCTTTCACGTCGCCTAAATCAACGTTAAACAATGCACTCAAAAAGAAATTCATCGGTGTGTTTCAGGTGCTTGTGTCCACTCGGCTATATGGGTCGCCAATGTCAAATACAAACCGAAGTGCCAGCAATAGAATTGTTACCGCCGAAGCCGAGCCACTCGTCGGGCGATCTCATGTTGCATTTGCCTCAGAGTACAATAAAACCTGACGCTCAAGATGGCATCCAAGGAACCGACGTTATAAATGAGAAACCGGTGGACTCCGGAAGAAAAACCATTCGAATGCATTCTCAAGCGATGAAACACAGACCGTCGAGCCTCTTGGGCCCATTGTTATCACCGATCCGCCGGAAATGGATCCCGCAGCCACCGCTGGAAAATGGCCAACAGAAGCCCCGACGGAGCCACCCTACGCTGACAATGACACTGATAATGAAACGAGAAAGTGATTTGTCCTCGAGAAACAACGTTGATAAATTTACCATCCGCACGTTGCTCTCGGCCAACGGCTACTTTATCCTCAATTGTAAAAAGCGATATGTTTTCCCTCTTATTTATAGAAGAGATGCAAGTTATGCCAAGACTCAGCAACTATGTATCCACACACTTTTTATCAAAATTCGACTGCGATATTGTCTTCCACGAAAATTGTATATTATTACTTTCAAGTGTAATCTTATTTTTTAGAGCCTTATCTATTCTTCTGCTAACACAATTATTTATTTTAATTTAGTTTATAATAATAATAATAATAATTAACACTATGCGAAAAAGTTTAGTTGAATCTGGTCTGAGTTATTTTGAAAGTTCCGTTTCATTTTGTAGAGCCAACCTAATTATGTGTTAATTTTTTTTTTGTATATTTCGTTGATTCTACGAACATTTTAACTAAACTTTTTCCACGACATGATTCAAACTTAAACAATGAATTTTTGTGATTAATCGTTTTATAACGCCACAGTTTAGTTTTCCGTCAAACTTTTTTCTGTAAATATACATTTTTGATTGCTACTGCATTCAACGTTTATTTCATCTCTTAAATTTTTTTAAACATTCACGCGCATCATATACTTACACTGAATAAACTATTGAGATTGTTTGAACAGTGAATGGTACTGCCATCTGGTGGTTAAATTGTTAATCACTTTCTAAAACAGCTAAAGAATTAAAATTGTGATTTATCTGATTACATCTGTTACTCAATCTTTCATTCATCGCGATAATATTTTCTTGCGGGAATTAATTTGCACATTTTAATATATGAGGAATCGTGAGTATAATATCGACGGAAAATTAATTAACGTAAACAGTTTGTAAATTGTAATATCAGCTAGATCTAGCTCTTCGTAACTTGCATCATCTTCTTGTTTAATATTTGTCTGACTTGTAGACCGGCTTTGAAACTATGTAATTAATAATTGTTATACTTATTTATTCAACTATTTATTTATCTTTTCACTTGACTTATGTAAAAGTTCAAGATTGTGTTCAAACGACGACTGATTTTACTTTAAAGAGTGATAGAACAAATAAAAGAAAGATGATTAAAATTCCATTGTCTGTTTGTCTGTACACGGGAAGGGAAGCAAGGACGTTTTGTCATCAATATGACGTGAAGTATCAAGACTCGTAAGCATGCACTTGAATATGTTCTTAGAAACTTACGACTAGCCCGTTGACTTATAGCGTAGCGCCGAAGTTACGAGCGGGTCTTAAGTGCTTTTATCTGTATGTGGTTTTAAAGCTTTGAAGGATCATATTTAACCATTTCTGGCTGACACTCGTAAAAATGAAACTTTCTTTCTTCAAGATATAATTTGCAGCGACAAAGACACTGTTCGCGTTTAATTACTTGTTTGAACACGAGTATTGTCTTGCAAACGACGGATCAAAATTATCGTCAATTATTATTTCAGTTCCAACAGTTAAACGGTGTTTCATGACGAGTTCGAGCTGTTAAAACACGAAACATTTGAGTTTCAATTCAATTGGACCCAACGACTTTAAAATACCTCCAACTTCAAACTACAATGACAATTTATAATTATCCCATAATTATACCGTCGGTACTTTCAAACTCGCAGCGTTCAAATGTTCTTGCCATTTAAAATGACGGAAATTTTGAAAAAGGAACGAAAGGGGGAGGGGGCACATTATTGTTTCAATTATAATGACAATTCAGTTTTCATGATAATTATATTTGTTTCGTGAGAGAGGCTCAAACGACTTTCTTCGGGTATAACATTTTCGATCGGTAGAGAGCGATTAATCCAGTTCGCAGGTTGAACATTTCATTTAACATTTAAAGTTCATCGAGAGTGACACTTGGTCTTGGTATCCCACGATCGCGGCATTGCAATTATTTGCAATTGCGCGGCAATATTTTACAACTCGCGATTTAACGCATTTCGTGCGATAAATACAATCGGCACTTTTACACGTACGCAAACAGACTTGCATTGCTACATCGACTTTGAATCCGGAGTTTCGCACTGGGTTTTAGCCGCGAGGCGCTTCGTTTAAAAACTGCAGAGGCAGAAGGGTTCATGGCTTGATAAGAAAAGTTGGGAACCATAAAATCTCGTTCCGGTCGATCAACCGCGTGTTCTACATACACAAAGACAACGTTGGCAACTCACGTCACTCGGTTCACATATCACGCCGCATTTGGATTACGTAAGCGTACAGCGCACAGCTCTTTGCATCACGAATTCGCTCAGCGATATTGGAAGAAATTTCTTATTAAGATTGTGAAGATTTCTCAAGGATAACAGTGAAATTAATTTTATCTTTTGTTTGTTCTAAGGAATAGAACAAAAAAAGTCATTTCACGTCAGTCAATCGTACAGATAAAGATTTACGCGAGTCGCCAATCATTTTTACGATATAACGCTGAGATTTGTTAGCTTTTACAAACTGCGAATAAATTGAGATAACGCGCGATAGTAAATTCTAATTAAACTCACGTGCAATTGTTTTATTACCACGTTTTTTTGAATTACTGTCGTTTTCAGCATTTTTGTTTCAACTATATTTGTAAATTAATGTATTTGATCATTCTGATGCTGGATTCTATATCGCAGAGTATTATCCTGAATAAACATAATTAATCCCGCTTGAAATGGAAACGCACTTTTAGCCGGTTTAAACAAGCCGACGGTGTTTGACAGCGCAAATCAAAACGATAGACGTATTTTATTTCTAAGAACATGAGAAATAATAATATTCGAATGAAGAATGTTGCGCCATGAGGTTGAAATCTCAGACTGAAAAGAGAATGAGATGCATTCAATATATTATCGGGTCATTTTCATGCAGCACACAATCTTATTTCCGTAATCTGAAATGAGCATCAAAAAAGCCATTTTTTTTCGAATGTAATTTTACAGCGAGAAAACAACTTTGTTCGATAGAGGGAGAAAAAATCGAATACCTTGGGTGTAATTTATTATGCCTCAACGTGTAGCTAAAGTGCGGTGATAAAAGTATACAAGGCGATAAAAACATAAAAAGTTTGACTTTTGTCGCGCACGCGGATTCCGAAAATATTCGAGCGTGTTTTTCTTGGGCCGCCTCACGTGAAATGGGAAAACAAAAAGTTTCGCCACTAGCTTTGACATATAAAAAGTCTCATGAACGAACGAAAAATCAATATCAAAGACAAAGTTCTCAAAAGCCACAAATTGCCGCGGTGTGAAATCTCGCGAGAAATTTTATGAGCAATTCCACAAGAGCTCCCTTTTTTCCAGCGAAAATCAATACAATTTTTCATCCAATCGTACAACAATATATTTGCGATGGAACATTTTCAATTTGCAGAAATCAGTTGAATGTTTTTCAAAACAATTGTGTTTTTGAATTATGGATGATGAAAAGCGACAGAAATGAAACTATACGTGCGCTAGCGGAAAATAAAAGACCGACGATTCTATTTAATCCGTTGAATAAGTGCTAATGGTTGAATCCGTCATTTATTGGAAAGCGATAAATACGCGAAACACGATGCAAACCGTTCTGTCAATAAACGCACTCATTGTCGAAAGATGTTTGCTTTCATAAAATTTTTCACCGCCACTGTCCGGATCGCTTGTTGACAATAATTCGCGCACGACCGTGCATACACGTTATGCTCCACGCAGACAAAAGTTAAAACTCTAATCAAATAAAATCCAGATCGATATCAACTTGTTGATTTTGAACAAAAGGCCATTATATTCCCATTATGTAAATCGCCAACTACTTGCCGTGCAAGTCAATACGTCACTTTTTTCCATTTCATAAATTCAAATGTACAAGCGAAACGTGTATCTTCTCATTTTGATGAGACAAAAAAACAAATGAAACAACCCATTAGGCAAAACACACACAAACAATTTCAGATTTCGTCCTAAAAATAGGCGAAAAATTCAAATGACATAAAAGAGTTTAAAATTCAATTTCCGGCCTGTTATTTGTCATTTAACAAAAAAAAAAATGAGGAACCAGCTTCTCCGAAACCGAGTGCCTAAAAATAGTTCAAATCATGGCTAATTTAACCGCGATTTCGAAGAAGATGAAACTCGTTAGGAACAAAAAAGCGAATGCCGGCTACTTTTTTTTTTGCTTTTTCGAAAAACCTCTTCTTCTATCGTATAACGAAGAAATGAGTTTGCAAACTCAAAGCTTTCTTTTGGTATTTTCAATATCGAAGGAAAATGTTGTATGTGTGCAAACAGCTCCTTTGTGGCGCTTATCAGTTGCTTAATCAGTCGAAAATTGGAATCCATTAATGGAAGCGAGCGCGTGCGCGTACGCGATTGATAGACAATTTTATCGGTATATGTGAGCAAATAGAGCGTGACAAAGGGGTCGCTCCTTATATACTTGACTGACTCGGATAATAATCCGCTCGGAGTTGAATAATTGTCCTTTTTGTGTGTACGCGCCTTTTTCCTCTGCTTGTATCCTTCTTTGCGACGCATTTTTCATTAATCGAATTAAGTGCCGCGGAGGGAAAGTAATTTATAAAGTGGCACGCTTGAGTAAACAGGGTGTGTGTTTGCTTTGACGCGCGCATCTTCATAGAAAAATTCGCAGGGCTAAAAAGAGTTATTCTTACCAGGCGCGCGGTTACGTGCGCGCAAGAGAGAGAAAAAAGGGAGTAAATTATGGGACGGTCGAGGGCGCGAAATAGACTCCGAAAATTGACAAAACTGTCGTCTACGTGTGGTTGCGCAAATATTGTGCTTTCCAGCCGAACGATTACATTTTTTACACAGCCTCGCACAGGGGCTAAGCGATGCGTTAAAAGGGAGGGGATTTTTTCGAGCCCCCTTTTATGTTGAACGCCCTTCTCGGACTCGGTAATTGCGTAAACGTTATCCGCCTTTAGCCGGATGAATATAATAACGACCGAAATTTCTTTGCAAAAGAGGTAATCGAACGGAAAGGAAACACACGGGCCATATTACGAGTTTCCTTTTTATCTGGCTGCCAACGCGCCCACAGAAGATACGCGCCGAAAAATCATTCACAATGTTTGCAAAGGAGCTATACGGCCGGGGTGCGAGCAGACTCTTTATGCCAGTTGCACAAGTGTGCGTTCGAGTCGGATTCGTTGGATAATAAATTTGGCCGAACTGGTAGACGGTTATAATGTACCCCCGAATAATGTAACAGATGCAATGGCTCGGTTATGTACCCTCCAGACTGAATTCCAGTTTCAGTTATTTTCGATAGCTATAAGATATTTTGATTACTTCCACTGGGGAATATAATACTTTACGTTTTACAGTGCGAGTCAAAGTTTTCAGATCATACGAATAAAGCCGGTTGCATAAAAGACACTTTTTCAATAGGTTTATTTATTTCATCAAGAAACTTTCAAACGAGAAATGATATCGACAGAGATATACTTTTCAATGACTCGATACACAAGAAAGATCTTTTCGCTAACTTTTTCAACATTAATTACAATTTTCAACGAGATATTTCACATATTATTCTCATAATATCACATTTATCATTCAACTAAATGAATTTACAAATAATTATATTTCATTTACATTCTGAGAATTTATCTTCTCTCTACGTGTGCGAGAAATATTCAAATAATTAATTTGAACATTCTATTCCATCATTGCAATTTCTTCATACAACAATTCAACAACTATCCCACTTAGCTGGCGATTCTACAACACTGCATGTAAAGTGGCACACCGGTATATCCCCGTTGCGAAAATTTTCAGTAATTTATATCGAAAAAGCAATTGCATTTATCCATGCGATTTTCTCAATTCTGCAAATTGTCTTCTGAACAAACTAATCTCTGCAAAGATGAAATAACGACGAGTGGATTACGTGGTGCAAACACCCATAATCACACATAACAAACTTATCACACAACACGTTCTACTGTTGTGCAGGTACGTAAATACAAAACAATTTTCTTCACAACACTGAAAACATTTTTGACGCGTCAATTCTGTGCTATAGGTTAGGTTCAGAGCTGACATTTTGAATTTGGCACGCGTCAGACAAGTCAAGGTTTGTCTACCTAACCTACATGATGTAGGTTAGGTTATACTGACATGCCGACACATAGTACATGCCAATGCGTTTAAGCAGACGCATCAAAATGTTTTCAGTGTACGAATAATTTTAGTTGGATCTATAATTAAATTCCAACTCGTCATTAAAAAGCAATTACAAAACAGAGATCGAAAGCACTTGAAATTAATTCTCAAGGTATGAAAACTAATGGAGAGCAATCAATTTATAAAAGCGTGTCGAAAAGAGAAAAATGGAGAGAGAGAGAGAGGAAGATGAGTGAGGATTCAAAATCAGACGTTGCGAGAGAGTATGGAGCGTAAGCCCCAAATCGAGGCGAACAAAATGAATTGTCAATATATAAAATGTGCGAAAGTTTTGCGAAAGAAAGGAGCGCGCTGAGTTCTCAAGCCATTGATTCGCACGGTTTGACTCGTTTGGTAGCTTCCGAATGTGTTTATTTTTTTGCTGGAAACAAAATTACATAAGGCGCGGCGGTATCTGTGTGCATGCTACACATCTCTGACACAGTATGCAACTTTTCCGCGCGGCGGCCATTGTTTGCTCTACGAGATATCGACAACATCCCCGTTAATTTCAATATCTGTTACGATCCGCCGGGCAAGCGAGGGTGCATACAACAATTGGCATTAATTCACTGCAACGATATCTCATAAACAGAGATATCCGTTTAATGTTTATTAATAACACGCGCAGTCCGAGTAATTATCTCCGCAAACGTAGGATAAAATGTTTGCGAGTTCTCGCTGTGCACGCCCTACATGCCAATAAATACGAGAAAAAAAAGCCGGTGTAATTGTAATTGGGGATCATAAATTCCAGTGTCTCCGATGCCCAGTCACTTTGTATAATGAATTAATTCGTGAAACAAAGATATGACAGTCGAGCGGGCACTTGGCCGTTCGCCAATTTATCGATCTGCAATCCTCTCTTGGAAAAAGCGGCCTGAACAAAAAAAAATTGAATAAAAGAAGTTAAAAAAGTGTTGCAGTTATATTGATTTTCACTCACGAAGAGGTATTTTGTTTGGATGAATATAAAGAAAAATATTTACGATGAGATTGAATGTAAAATTTGACGATTTGAATTTGGGTATAAACAAACAAATATGCGAAAATGAGTTTATATATAAATATATAAAATCACTTGCATTTGAGGATTCACTGTTTGAAATTAATCTTCTCGGTAATACTTAAATGAATAAATTTCGCATAAACGTGCGTATTTGAACGTGATAATTATTCGGAATAAAATAGCCAAATGTTTGTTCATTGCAAACGGCAGAGCGAGATTGAATATATAAAACGTCATCTCGCGCAAACAAAACTGCATCGATTTTCTCATCGCAACGGCAAAAGACAAAAACGAAAACTATCAACAAAAGTGCGCGAGCGAATTCGCTTGCGTCCACAAATTTGCGGCTGAATTATGATAATTACAAGTGCAGCTGTGTAATTCAGTGGCGCCCCGACCGCACCGGAGACGGCCGCGTAATTGTAAGCCCAAAACCGAGACAACAATGGCGCGAATTTTCAAACATTATTACGCAAGGCTCTTTCGGGTTTGCCAAGGATGTCGAATTTTCGACATGTACAAATGCGCCGATGCGCATCTCATCCGCGTGCGTCGAGTGCACGCCAAGTGCTGATTGCTATCTCTCTAATGACCGTTATATCGATCCCGCTGTCTAGTAATGCGCGCTGAATTGTGTACACATGAAAAGTCCTCGACTGTGTACAAGTGTTTAAAACGGAACGCAATTAGCTGCTCGGCGGCTTTAATTTTACATATGCCGGGCGTTCCGTCGAGAAAATTATGCGAATCAAACGTACAGAACCTGTATACCGCCTGTTCCTCAACAACTGCAATTATTCCAGCGATGAAAAAAACACAACCCGCTCTCGAAAACGCGCTGATTTATTAATTCCTTGCAACACACAATCCGATCGTTTAGCTCCAAACTCGTCCACAACTTTTCAAATCAACTTTTTTCTTTCATCGTCTTAGCTTTGAATTCAATTTTTTCCAAAAGTCCTGCAAATTTTCAAAACTTCATTAGTCATCATGTGATAGAAAAATGGTCTAGTCTAAGAATGTGTGTTTTGTTGAAAATGCGGGGGAGGTTTGAATAGCGCCAAATACTCTGTCTGTTATCGAGAACAGACATATAAATTATGCATTCAATGTGAGAAATGAAAATCTTTGTGAGACTTTGTATAATGAAACCTGCCTCTCTTCTTGCGAATCTTTTCACCGACTGCATCAGGTATATTTTTCGTCGAATTCATCACAATTGAGTTCGATACGTTTTGAGAATATCAAGAATCGTGAGATATAAAGAATTGTTCGTTTAACATGGAGTGTGAAATTGCGCGCGAAACAAACGACACATTATTCGTTTGCGACACTAGCTAACACACGCTATGTTATTACGCAAATAAGCTAACCTTTCCAGATGATCGACAATTTTATATGAGCCATAAGATTATGGAAACCTAAGGTTATCCCAGACAATTAAATTATTGGTTTGTATCTAGTAATTTTTATGTGCAAAAACTCGAATAATTCGGACTGAGTAATTATCTAAATTTGATTTCGAATGGAGAGAATTATTATTATCTGCTTGCAAGATAAAAATGAATAATAAAATAATAGGATCTGAAAAAATTATATTATACTGAAATTGCAACAGATTTAGCTAATGTAATTAAATTCATCCATGCGAGGAATAAATCATTTTGAATATTATTTTACATGAAAATCCGTCAGAAAGATAATACGAATAATATAAAAAACAAGAAAAATAAATGTGGAATTAAAGCTTAACATTATATTAATCACGTTGAAATGTGTAACATGATAATAAATTTAGTTTTTTTGTTCAATTCATCTGCAACAAAAAATGATAACTGGTTTTTACGATGAATTGCTCTCATACTTTTACTTATTTTACGCTTGTAATATTCAATATAAGAAAAAAAAACCGCTTAAGCCACAATGTAACATTACGAAAAACGAAATCATTTCATTTAATCAACGAAATTGAATGCATCGACAAGAGTTTTACATTTCTTTTTTTTTCACGAACTTCGTGCACGAAATCTGTTTATCATAAGTACATTGGCCCGAATCTGGAATTCATTCAATTTCGCTCGCGCACAGCCCAATGTAAAAAAATCGAAATGCAAAGTAAATATGTTTAAATCCATCCGTTCCAAAAATATATGTTTTATTTCAAGTCGAATTTTAAATTCACACTTTATATTTACAACCCCGCAAGTCACGCTAGGACGTTTGAATACCGCAATTAATTCACAAAAAGAAAGTTCATCCTGGCTGCACAAACCAAAAAAAAAAAAATTAGACACACACAATCTCTTCATACCAGATGAAGTTATCAAAAAGTATTATATAAACAACTTTTCATTGCATGCACTCGAATTTCAAAGCTTATATTAAAAACAAAACAAAAATTGAGCTTTGAATGTTTAATAATTCCGGAAAAACGGCATGCCAATATTAAGGCTATACTTGCAGAGTGCACCAGTTTATTTGGAATGCCCTACATAAAATTGGCCCGATGAAAGGAAGAGAAAAATATATGCAAGGTTGTGATATAAACGAAAGCAAAAAAAAAACAAATCGTACACAGCAGAGACTCAAGTTTTTGGTATCTGGACATGGTCCACGCGACATAACTTTCCGAAAGATACATCTTCATCATCTCTTATCAGTGCCAGCGCAAACCATTGGCTGGCGTGGCGCACTGAAATACCCGGATTTATGGGTTACTCGTTTGTAATCAAAGTCTGTCAAAATATGACGAAAATGTAGGTCAAAATTCGCGGACATTTTATAATCTCTTCGAAAACAAACAATACGTTTTATATTGAACATTTCCAACAAATGAAAATGTCAACAAAAATAGATATACTTGTACAAACAACAACGAAAAAAAAAAAAAAAAAAAAAATAGCAAAAATGTAGAACCAGATTTTTTTACATAGAAGAATTGTTAGAGAAAAAAAATAGTGTCGTCAAATTTGAAATACAATAGAGAGAGAAAAAAGGAGAAATAAATTTTGTACATTAGAAAAAAAAAAAAAATTTAACCGGTGGAAAATCAGTCTCGGAATCATTCTGTTTGTGTAAAGCGAAATTCAATTATCTGGGGAACACGTCGTGCAGCCGACATAAAGTTGGCGAGTTTATGTGACGGCGGAGTCGATGCCGCAGAAACCTGCAGACAAAAGCACGGCATCTAAAGTGACATGCAATCAGTCGAACGAGAGTCGGCGCACGGCAAACATTCAAACGTCTCGCATCGGAAGGCGCAATGTGCATCTGTGATGTACTTTCGTGAAACAAGACATTATAAGCAAATAACCGATTCCGCACTGGTGTTAACGCGAGCACATCACATTGCACCTTCACTTTATCGTCCATACATTACATTCTATGACTCTCTATACTCTGTTGCCGATGGCAGCTCATCCGGATATCGAAACTTGATGTAACGAATTCATTAAATCTGTTGCAGCCTAACTCTATTGACGTCAACTCAAATTATTTTACAAACGAATGTGTCTCAATTTATCTGATGCACTACAAGTTTGAATCTTTTGACTATTAGGTTTTGGTGGAACGGTTCAAGTTGTTTGGCCGAAAAGTACTCGAGTGTAACGCAATCAAATTAACCAAAACGTTTGACTAAATTAATTGTCTATCTCCAGCAGAGATAGCTTACAAGAACTACCGCTCAGAGTTGATAAACAGACTGCATATATACTTTTAGTTCCGAAATAGAGTGGCAAGACGATTGCAGCAGCTTCTAATGAAAACATTTCAAATCAAAAATTAGATTAAAAGAAAATCTAATCAAGTACCAAACGTTATAATGTTAATTAACGAAAAACCTGAATTGAAATTGACGATTCCTCTCTCTGTGGCAATTGAATTTAGTTTCTCTCTGTCTGATGACTTTGATCGAAATACACTCGTGATGACCAAGTATGATGCGAGTAATTCCCAGCAACCGTCGTCCTATTTCTAATTCCTCTGTTGCGTCGTCAATATTATGATATTATTCAGCAGAGAATTGAATAAACAATAAACAAATGTTACAGGTTAATTACAGCTCTGGTGCTTCCTCTTGAGCAAAACGTAGTCAATCTGTCAATATAGCGTTGTGGATCTTCGTCATACATCCAATGCAACCAATTCGTTTCATTAACAAAACCAAGAGTCAATATTAGGCCTAGATTGTTTCCAACTCTCAGCGGCCAATTATTCCGCATTACTGATCCGTTTGTTCAATAATGCATGTTAATGACGATTCCTTGTACACTTGATATGAGATTCCGTTTGAACGCGATCGATTAGCGCAATTGGCTCAAGATATACCACGTCAAAATGCATCAAGAAAGTTTGCCCAAAGCCACGAGTCCTTCACTCTCTGACGATCGGCTAACTTCACCAAGTACAAGTGATTTGTGATGACTATAGAGTGTCGTTTCAACGTTTGAATAAATTTAATATTATTATTATTTTTCAGAAAATTGGTATTAGAAGAGAAGCCGAAGATTAACTGACCTACCACAGATTTGATTTCTCTGTCATGGCCGAGAAGTTGCAGAATCGCAGCCTATTGCTTCTTAACCTTGCTATTGTTTCACTGCTCAGAGAGACGTGTAGCGTCAAGCAGCCAGGCGAAAAAGATTCCTAGCGGGTCGGATGAGAAAGCAAATAACCTGTAGGAACCCCCGTGTCTTTCAAGGACGAACATTTTGAGTTCAACGATGTGAATTGTTGATGCGCATCCCTTGGAGGTATTAAATTTTGATCGTGCCAACGAAAATAGAAGAGACAAATAACAAAGTTTTGCAAGTTGAGAAAAGTTGATTTTTAGTGGCTGTGTTTGTAGGCCGGTTCTGGATCATCGACTGTCCTATAGAGGCGTTTCATCGTGCTCCAAAAATTCATAACCTAAAAATGTCAACAAAATCTCAATAAAATGCCAGGAATATGTGGGGTCGGTTATAGTTATCGAGCGACATGCTTCGGTCTCATCGCCAACTACTCGCAGACACATCAGTTTGTGAAACAATCTGTCCGCCATCTCGCGAATATATGAGAAAAATGCCTCGTAGGTGCAGACAAATTGCTTTTTTTAGCAACTTCCAGCCCGGTGCATTTCAGTATCAAAACCACGATATCATGACGGCTTTTTAAACGCTGCTTTTTAATATCGCAAATATCTGCAGAGCCACGCGTGGAAATCTCAAATATCGCCGTAACGTCAGAATTTCGTGGCATCCGTGAGGAATGTCTTGTACGCCAACAGACTCAAAGCAAAAGCGCACCGCTCCTAATGTAACGACAAATTGATTTTATTACGTTACACGTAGTTATATGTGTTTCAATTTGTCGAGCACTCATCAAGCACTGAAATTCCAGCGCGACGACCGATGCAATACGCCGATCTTCAGCCAAGATTTATACGCCTGCTGTCGTATATTAATGACACTCGTACGATGCATTAAAAAGAGTTAATTATCAACGTTGAGTAACACGCTGCTTATTATTATTTTTTTTTATTTTGCGTAATTTTATAATCATTCAATTAACAATAACGTATGGGATCGGTGAGAAATCGGTGTTGAAAAAAATGCGAAATTCCATTCATTTGAAATGCATTTCGTTTCGAACTAATTATGATTAATTAAAATTTATCACTTTCATTGATCTCCGCGATCTCTGGTCTTGGCTACCTTTCGCATTTTTAGAATTCAGCGGCGATTTCAGAGATACGATATCGGCAATTGTATGCGTCGCTCAGCTGATTTCCTGACGATTACATTGTATTTACTGTCAATTGCATTCGATATAAGAAATTATACTGTATGCCTTTTGTTCGAAGTCGAGTGAGTTTGCGGGCGCATAAAACGCTCGCGACTCGAATTCTCGGATACTAGCAACTAACTTTATGACGCGGCCTTTTAAATCTCGTTAAGTTAAAGTCAGTTTATTCACTGCAGCATTTCAAAATTTATCTCGCGCGAGATACGCGAGAGACCGCTTTGTTTATTATTTTCTTAGATCGCTTCTTTTTTTGCACCCGTCACAGATGTTGATTATTTTGAATATAACTCTCCGCCAAGTAACAAGCAAAATTATTTTGCACATTTTTATTCACTTTTTTCTTAATTCAACAGAGAAATGTTTTTAAGATTTTTTCCCCCCATTTTGTTTGCGTCTTCATTCATTAGGAGTATACATTTTAACGATGAATCAGGTTTCTTCTGCGAAATTATATTGCTACATTTACGTCGTAATAAGGCATGGCTCAATTAAATGACGGAGTATTTATTTTATATTGTTTTTCAAACGTGAATTTCACGTGTAATGTGTTTAAACATCAAACGTTTTTTATATCACTTGGTAATAAAACACGAAACAACAGAACGGAATAGTATGATAAATTTTATTTTATGGAGACAATCAAATTGCAATATAAATTTTCACTCAAATGTCATATTTTAGGCAACCTTATGTGACTTAAGAAAACAACAGACTTTTGTCGATTTAACTTTATATTTCATGCTTTTTTTACAACATGAATATCAGCGAATAAAAAATTGATCTCAGATCCGTAAAGTCGGATAAAAAAAATATCATATGAGGTTCATCGTTTTCAATAGAGGCATATTTGATGGAATTTTTGTTCGCAGTTTGTATTTTTTTTTTTTTTTGTAATTTTTTCAATGTTCTATTGCAAATGAAATATCCACATGAGATATAACTTTTTGTACCTAATAGTGGTGGTGGTGAGTAAAATTTCCAGTATATTGATGTACACTTTTGAATTGTAACTACATGTAAGCATATCAATCAAATTATGAAACATCAGTAAAACTTTTGATGACTAAAAACTCGTCATGATTTCATTACTCGTGAAACCAGTTATCAATATCTATCTCCGAGTAAATGAATAACTCAAAATCACCCATTCAAGTGTTTCATTCGGAAAGTTCATAAAATCTATATATCCACAAAAAGAATTTTTCAATTACGTTTTGTCAAACTTTTTCACATACTCCCACAGATATATGAAAATGCAAATGAAAATTTTTTGAAATACGATTTTTTTTCAACGCAAAATAGCAACGTCGAGTTAATTTTTCGTTTGAAATGAAAAAAAAAGTTTGGCAGAAAAATTCTCATTTTATGCATACGTAATTTTGCCTTGTTTCATAATAGCGTTGCCTTTGCATGTGCCGCTATAGTGTCACAAAATATCGCTGCGACACAGTTTTGAGCCCAATTTTTTTTTACGCTGATTCATTGAATAATAATCGCTGCAGTTTGTCCGATGCAGAACAACGAGATGATATCTATAGATATTAAGTTACTAGCCCACAAGTTCGTCGAAGCAAATCTAGTTATCCGTAACGTTATGCAACAGGAACCGTGATAAGAACAGTTTCACCACATTATGCAGCGGACCGGCACATGTATCACATATCACAAGATATAATTCAACGATCTTCCTGATTGGCCTGGCAATTAACCGTTTCCTGCTGATAGAGTTTCGGTTGTTTTACACTGATTGTTTCGCGGAATATGCGCGTTTATGAACTGCAATTAATACGAAACTGGCGTTTCAACAAACGGATGAGTTTTTGCTAACTAGCTATATAGTGCGCGCTTCTATGCCTCCTTATAGCACTGTTACAAACAGTTTCTTCAATATTTTCTGTTTTACATTCATTTTTACTTGCATTCATTTTCATAATGACTATTAAAAATAATTTTCTTTATGCTACACATTTGTTTCTCATAAAAATTGGTCAATTTTCTAATCGTATTTTTATCTTGTTACTGCTTGCGGTTTAACATCATCTTAATTGAACCGACAACTTTACCTGATCATTACCAAGCTGGATCAAAAATATTGCAAAATTAATGGTCCGTGTGTGCTGCAACTATTGCAGCAAATTTTCGTTTTGCAACATTTAGTGCTAATCTTTTCTGTTTTGAGTTCTTTTTTTACAATAATATTATGTTAATCTCAAGTGAGCTTTATTAACAGAATGTTAATTGAGCAAAATATGACTTTTTCACTGTAATGAAAAATTAATTTAATCGAAGTAATTGAAAATTAATTTGATGCAAAATGAAGAGCATTTTGGACAATCCCTTCATGATTTTAATGAATAATCAAACTTTAATTCAAACGTATAATATTAAATCCTCCGGCTGAATAATTTAACCTACATTTCATTTTACACTATGTGTTCACATTAAATTGAACATTTAATACATTTAATACTTCCGATAGCCGTAGTTCTCGACTTCGTGACTGATGCTGAATAGATTCCTTTTCCAGTAATGGAATTCTGTGTTGCCGAATTTTCGACAACTTGCACCAGTTTGTATATGTGTTTATATATGTATACCCGATTGCATGTCGACCACAAAAGAATGATCCAGAGTTTACCTATTATCTCAAGTTCTCCATCATGAGATGGACAACTATCAATTGTCTGTATTACAAAACTTTAGTTCATTCGCATTTATTCCAAATATATCATATTATTTCAATTTCAGTTCCTTTTACACGAATTGTTTGACCTAGAAAAAAAAAATTACTTTGAATACTTGCATTTTTTTCCACAAAGTTTCTTTCATTGTCCCAAAAACCCGCAAAAACTTTTTCTCTTTAATCTTCTCTACAGCATGTGGTTGTAATCAAAATTGGCCTTAATTTTCCACCGTTTAGAGGCTGCTACTGAAAATCGCTAATCTTACATTTGGCACCTCACGTTACGTATGATGTGTTGTTACCAGAGAGGCTCATCACTCGCTCCATTTATTCTGCAACAAAAAGCAACGACACTTGTCAAAGTCATGAACTGTTTTTGGCTCGCAATAAATCAAAAAAAAAGTGCAAAAATAGAAGTGAGAAAAAAGAGTGTTTCAAAGCGAATGTTTCCAGCCGAACACTTTGTACAATTTCAATTACTTTTCGGCAAATATAAAAACATAGTGTTTTTTTATTCTTGGAACTATATATTCAAACACGTTACTGTCTATATTACAAAATTAAAATTCAGCTAAGGACATTTTTATTTTAGTAAATAAGAAGAGAGACAATTTTTTGGTCTGAAAAATAACGTTGACTGATGTGAACAAGACCAGAGGAAGCTGATGTTTTATTTCATATTATTTTTCCCAGTCGACAATATTCATCGCAAAGTTTCTTGTGTGCGTCGTCAAAATAAAAACGTAACCTGCGGGACCGGGACAGAATTGAATTAATCATTTTGATTCGTCCCAGGACGTATCCTCGTTCACTCCGAAGCTTATTCCATATTAATCAAAACGTAATATGTTAACTTATTTATCTGTCATTGTGTAACTGTCCGATACCATTTACATAGAAAACGCCATTTACATGGTAACGTCACGTAGATATCGCGCTGTTTCGTAATGTATATTCCAATTCTATTTTAAGTACTACGTTTTTGTTACATATATGCACAACGCAATTATTTATATTTATGACGCAATAGTACATTTTATTCCTTTTATCGATAAAAACCGGAAAGTCATTTATTCCGGAGCCAATGTGAAAATATATATGTTAAGTGGATGATTTTTTTTCTTCGCGTGAATGTTGACATTGAAGTTAGTTTGACGCTGAACTTCACCGATAGGTGAGGAACATTTTTTTCTTCACAGAACTGGAAAAGATTCCGACAAACGTGTAATGCTTGCCAATTATAAGTTGCGATATGTATTTTATTACCATACTTTATTTATATATTTACACGCTGACAGATTGTACCAGATAAAATTTAATTAAGTGCAATCGGACTAAAACTCAAAACAAAACAAAACAAAACAAAAGCAAACGTTCTATAACGTTTGGTCATAAAACTTTTTTCTCAATTTTTACAAATTCTTTTTTTCGTCGTTCTTTTTTATCACCTCAACCTCATCTCGCAACTCTTCTAAGCACTTCTCGTTTTACCGAGTACGAAAGAAAATCGCAGGAGTGAAAATAACACTTACCATAATGGTTAACAATAACGAAAAAATGCATTGCGGTAATATTGAAAGTGGTATGCGGGGATTTGCGGCGTGCTTAGCAATGTCCCGCATCGAGGATTAGAGTTATTAATAATACAGTCAACTTCATCGGCTGAAATGGATCTGTCGAGAGTGCGCGCTCGTTTCAATTAACTCGTTACATTACAGCTTCTAGAGCATATATACCTCTCCGTATACTTCCATTTCTTTCATTTCCCAAATAAGTTGCTTACACGCAAACCTCCCTTTTACTGTCATTTTATATATATTTATTTAAACAAACAGTCTGCAATCTTCTCACAGTCTATATAGTCTAAGATGCTTTTTAAAACTTTTATATCGCATTCACTTAGTTTGCAAATGTCCAAAGAACGATTTGTACACGAGGAACATTCAGATTTATTTTGCTCGCGGCGATGAGAAAGAAATGTCCGATCAGGGGCTGCTGCTCTTTACCAAAGAAAATTGTAATTTAGAGACAGTTCGTCTGTCTCGATTTTTCAAAGAGCTCCGCTGTAATATTAATGAACCAGTTAATTAACGATAGCAACAGTTTGACGGCGTTTTTCCTCCTGTATTTATAATTAACGGTCCGGAATCGAGAGGCAAAGTGTATATATCTTTGTGCAATAAGAAAGCGCCAACAAAAAGAATGGACCTTGTAGGATGACGTTACTTTTGTTCAAAAAAGGGAGTTGAAAAAAAATCGCTCTTGAGTTTATGAAATTGTTCAAAACGAGCAGTCAAGTTTTTTTAATCATACACTTGCAGTCCATTGTCATGCGAGTGCATTATACTCAGATTTAGGTACCTTTTTGTCATGCTAATTCAGGGAACATTTTCATAAAAATGTGAAGCAGTTTGATGCTGGTGCATAAGAATAACTTTAATCATAGAAAGAAAAAAATTTTTTAATCCCAAAGTTTAAACAAATTTAACGAAACAAAACGAGACTTACCATTTTCAGCTGAAAATGAAATGTGAGTCGTTGACTACATTGAAGGAATTAAAAAAGGAAAAAAAAAGTAGGTTAGGTTCAGCTAACCTATAGTAGTACAGCTGATGATGCTCCAATGCATTTCCAGTAGACGTTCCAAATTGCATTGTATATACTCTGTGATTTGCATTATTAATTTTCGTAAACAGTAATGAACAATCAATCTTAAGTACAGTGAATTACGATGCATTTTTATCATAATTATCATATTTCCATCTCATATCTGTCAAACAAAGAGATACGTTCGCGATAAATCTTGGCCGAGGAGGGATTGTCTTTCGTCGTAATTACACTGCAACTTTGTGCTCGACAATATGGTGTAGAGTCTATATACATACACAACTCGCAGAAATCGAGTCTATCCAATTGTCCGATTTCACTCTTATCTTGTGTGTGCATATTTTGAAACACGATACCTATTTTCATCAGCGGTAGCCAGTTTAGTTCGCACCTGATCTCGCATTACTGCGAATTTCAATTCGCTGGCTTATCTCACACGATCACGTTTCAGATGAAAGTGAAAATTTTGCGACACTATTTCACAGTAATAATAATTAAATAAATCAACCGTACGGACACTTCTAATCCAATTGCATTTTAAATTCTGATTTGTATTGTAAGTGAATTGAAAAGCAAAACAAATTTCGTTGATTGGTTCTAAGAATTCTAATTTGATCAAAACTAATGGTTTAATAAACATAAACGAATTCCAAGGTATAATTTTCAAAGTCTCACACCTCTACAGCATGCAGTGAATTTTCATCTTGAAAATCACAACATGCGGTTGAGCAGATAATAAAAAACCTATTGATTTAATTATGATTGTTTTTGATCGAGCAGAAATACAATTAACTTGCAGCCGGTGGTCACGTAATATAATTTAATGTACACAAAAGCTGATGCTGCCAATATGAAATTGTTTAATATTAATTGTACATTTGCAATGATAACTGACCTTATTTCTATTGCACCATATCTATAAGTGTAAATATTATGCTATTAGTTAAACCATAATTCAGTGAGGTTAAACCACAAACACATGAAAATATTATGGTTGATGTCAACCAAATGACAAAGGCGTCAGAGATTTTGAAACAATCAAATGTTATATCTCTATGTGAAAAAATAAACATGATAATAGGCAACTTGCATTCAACGTTAAAATATCCAAAAGAAGTTTTTGCAATATTAATGATCATGAGACTGCATCTCTCCTGAATTTGCATGTCCTTGATGGATAAAGGGAAACCTAATTGCATCTCATGCAAATCCTTCAAATTTCAAAATAAAAGAATAATTAATTGTGAGGGTGCAAAAAGAAAAAATGTTTAGCATGCGAGAAAAGAAAAATGACGATTGTTTGCAAAACGGTGCCTGGTCATCGGGTGGGATCTCGACGATGGCGATCTTCTGTACGACGCGTATCGTCAAGATCGGAATGTCCGCTAAAGTGCACAGCAGCTCAGCATGCTGTTTTCATATAAAACTTTTAAGACGAATGCACGACGATAATTATGACTCACGCAACCTCACAGATTTTGTAATAAAATCTACAGCGAGTGCTTCTCGCATTTGACGTCCGTGTGTTTGTGTTATGTGAATGAGCGTAGACCCGCTGTAGAAACAGTGAATCGATAAAAACGAACGAAACGAACGCCAGGCCTCGGTGGGCTCGTTTATGTCGATAGCCGCACTTGCGGATGCAGATACGCACACGTGAAAAGAGCTCACGCACATGTGCCCTTTGCCTTTTCACATATACCTCGCGATACACAAGTGCCGACGTAAATACGTCAAATTAAAAGTGACCGACATCGGTTCATTTTTGACACTATTTTCGTACTTTTCCAATACCATAGTGGCATATCTACCGCCTGGGACTTGTAATTCATTTACACCCGGCTCTTACTTGTCAGTCACATGACCAAGCGGATTTCAACGTGTACACGATACAATTTTCATATCGACGCGTCCCAACGAAATTTTCATTCAAATCGTACAAAATTTCAAGTTTGCCATATAAATTGTAGGTTATGCATCACTGCTTCAGCTCAACGTTTTCATGCTCGCTTTTAATCATTTTCAGTCTTTTGTTCTTTCTTTTTTCCATCAAAATTTTTCATATTTTACACCATGCACAATGTTGACGCGGGATACATTGATACGATAATTTTCACACTTTTCTAATTGCGATGACCTGTTCTATTTGTATTAATTTTCAATATTAATTTCACATAATTAATTATGAATATTCATGTGTTAGTAGTACGCAGATCAATTCATATAGATCATATTATTCATATTTACTATAGATATACAGTTACCACGTGTATAGAGGTAACAGTTAATACAATTTTTGTTGTCGAAAATAATTTTTAATGAATCTCATACGCGTTAATAAAAAATTGATTCTCAAATGAAATTTATTTTCCATCTCGACGAATAAAAACTGGTTATCAATTAAAATTGGTTGCATTCGACAATATACATTGATCAAAGATTTTTATTGATGATGACGTCATAATCTTAAATTAACCAATTAAAGATAAAAGCCCGGTATTACATCTGATAAAACGTTTTCCATTACGAAATTAAAATCGCGTAAAGAGCTCGATTTTTAATCAAGGAGTTCAATATCAAAAATTATAACTTATCTATATCGCGTGTGCGATTTTAAAGTACGATTGAGGGGCACCCGGGCGTGCACATATTTTTGAAGTAGTACCGCGCGTCCTGTATTCTTCGATATCACTTTTTAATTTGTTAATACACAGAACTGCGGGGCCGAGCAACCGTAATGAATTATGGCGTTTTGTTCTTCGTTTTGCGGGGCATTCGGTCTGCTAATATACTAATGCACGAAGAAAAAACGAGTCGGGTTGTTAGAAGCGCAGTTTATATTCGCAGAGATATCTGATGCATAAAATTCACCAAAAGCTAGCTGTAACGCGCGGTAATACATTCAAACGTTGGTACATGACTTTTTGCACGCGGCTAACCGTGCCACTGACCTTTGGAATTAGAGAACTACACACGTTATTTGAGAGCGTGTGTCCCAGCCACTTTTAATATTATTACGGGCCGTGCTCTACACATTTCCTTGTCTGCGATTTTCTCGCAAATATTCATGCGCGCTTTGAATTTATTAGCACGGATTTCATTTTTTTCCTCTCTCTCTCTCTGTCTCCGCCGCCGCCGCCGCACACTCATTTCCATGACTTTTAGCAGCGTTCCTCGGGCCGAGTACACGAAATCGGGCGGCAACTAATGGTAAGACGTTGGCACGGCTGCGGAATTTGTATATGCTCACCAGGGCTTATTTTATTTTATATCAGAGTTTTGCATGCGCTGCTATTCGGTGCACCTGGCGCCGAACCATGTCCCCGTTTCTATCCTTGAGCGAGAACACGACTCAAATCAATAGATTTGCTCGTCTGAATGAGACCATTTAACAAACACCAATTAACCAAGTTTGAAGTTATAACTGTTCCATTCGATATCGTGAGGATTATTGCACCAATTAAGTCGGTCTGTGGTGTGGCCGAGGCAACGTCAACTGAACGATTTTTCGACAAGCCATCACCGCAAGTGTAGTGGCAAACTCAAATTCAAACTATATATATTTATCAAGTCGTTGTGATATAGCGCTTGAGCAATACCGGTTTGGTCGAATTGCAAAAATTCGATATATACTATGGCAAGTTCGATATAAAAATGGAGCCTTGATGTAAGGTGAAAAACTTTGTTCCGCGCTCTGGGCTGCTTATCTGTCATGAGCGCGAGTATAAAATTCAGAACTCGTTTATGTGGGTCGCGCGCACTTATACTTTAAACGTTAAAGTTCAAAACGATTTCGCGTTTGACGTAAATGACGACGGCGCATTCTTTTTCATTCGCAAATGAGACAACAGACCCGGTGTAATTAATGATACGTAAAATGTGCGCGGGCTTACAATTCAGCGCGCCATTCATGGGACGTCTACGAATTCTTCGTTTCGAAAACACGACGCGACTTGCTTTCCTTTTTGCCTCCCAACGGACGTTTAGTTTATCAAGTAGTGGATGCAAAAAATGCTCGCTCCAGCCAATAAAACTGTCGGTGAAAAGCGACTTCGATTACAGCAAAAAGCTCCAAGCTCCAAAAAGTCATCGAAACATAAAAGTGGTTGGATAAAAAACACAGCTCAGCTAAATTTCTTAAAATCCTCGTTAAATTACGTTTCTTGAGAAGCTCAATTCGTTCGAAACTTCATAAAGTTTAATCATTTGGCCTTTTCCGTTTCTTTTATATGCGCCAAAACCCGCACTCACCGCGAGCATATTCAGACCATTTTGCATGCTAACACACATTTCTCCGAGCTCTAATTGGCTCGACTCTTAATTCACCGCCAAAAATTAATAGATCTCTTTTTCTCAGAAATAAAAACTCGCTTAAATTTGTTGCCGGTGTGGCTCTAAAGCGCCGCGATGAATCAAAGAAATCGTCCCGAAGTTTGGCATTTTTTGTCCAATTTAATTACATCACGAGAGGGTTGAAAGCAAAAGTTCACAAGTGACAATATGAAAATTCGACGAATAATAAATTTTTTGGTGTCAGACTTTTTTCGCCATGGTCGCGCGGGCGCATTCGATTCGGCCTTTTTGTATTTCACACTCGTCGCCATTTCAGACCGACGTTCTTTTCATCGCGGACAAAATAATTGATTCGCGAACGTCGTATGTGAATTTCAAATGCGACGCAAAGAAACGTTACCGCCAGTCACCGTCTTTTTATTAATGCAAACGGAACACCTGGTTGGAGCATTAAAATACATTCATTAAGAGTTCGCAATTATTCGCACGCTCCTGATGATGACGTTCTAATCGATCAAACTGCCGATGGGCCGCTTAAGCCAGTTAATCACGCGTCCACGAAATCAATCTTACAATCGCGCCGAACGACAAAAAAATGTTGCCCGCGCAGAGGGCGATATCAATAAAAGTTTATTATGACAAAAGGAAATCAAAACAGGCCTCTTTTTGTTATCCTCGGCCCGAACATATTTACGGGCGCCGTAAAGACCGCGAATATTTTTTGCCGCACGTCAAGTCCATAAATCAAAGATGCTAATAACGCGTGCGCCTCTTTAATCATGCAAGCTGCGAAATGCAAAAGGAGCGCTGCCAACGTTGGTCGGCGAATTTACCTCGTGACCGTTCATTACTCGCAACCAAAACAAACTCAATGTACCAAGAAAGCTGACGTTTGAATATCATTTTTTCTTTCATCGTAAACTTGTTAAAAGTTGTATGACCTATTAATCTCAACTATATACATTTGAACAAAGTTGAAGAATTTCGCTGAGTTTAAGGTTTCAACGGAATTATAACGAAAATGAGCGACATCCTTCTCACATGTTAAACTCTCACTCGTATAATCAATGTTATATTCGAACCGATTAGTCCGGTTACTGACATCAAAGCCAACACCTATGAGATAAGAGTTACCGCGTGGGACTGCGCTAACACTGAAGGATTCTCGCCGAGACGACCGGAGATATTGTGCAACGCGATTTTTGCGTTTTGGCAAGTGTCGTATTCCGGCTTAGTGGTGCACTTTCGTGTGCGTCAACTCCAACTCTTTAATGTGTTATACAATCACTAATGCATATTGCTGTGTGTATTAATACAATACGTGTGTATCGTGGGTAAATATACTGCGTGCAAGTAGGTGTGGCGTTATAACATTGGCTTCCTATTGGCGGGGTGTCAGCTCGAAATGAAAGTGAATTACCTATATAAAGGGTGGTTTTCTTCTAATCCAAGCAGATCAGATCTTAGAAACTTTTACACTCCGAAAGTATTGTACGGTCTGTCAACATGAAAGCTTTGGTACGTTCTGTTTATTTTTTTTCTTTTTTCATTACTTCTGCATCTTTTTCTTTTTAGTTTGCAACTTGCGTCAGAACATGTTTTTAATTTGTTTTTTATTTTGCAGATCTGTGTGTTGTTGATCTCAGCAGCTTACGCCGAAAAGACCGTTGAAAAGCGCGGTCTTGACTACGGTTACGGACTCCACGGAGACTTGGGCCATGGATACGACTTTGGAGACCATGGTCACCATGTTGAACATGTCAAAACCATCCACAAGACCGTCCATGTTCCAGTACATGTTCCACAACCATACCCAGTCCATGTTGACCGACCATACCCAGTAAAGGTACGTAAACATTCTCTCTTAGTCATCTTTGTTTACCTCAACTTTGAATTTCCCAAAGCTGAGGCGAGCTGAGTGTTTACAAAAATTTGCAGTGTTTTCATTCAACAGTTTCAATGAATTCAAAAAATCGTCTCATATATTCTAATTATGTTACAATTATTTATTATCAAACGTAAAACTCGTTTTGCGTACTGACCTTTATTCATCGCCAATAATATTTTAAAATCTAAGTCGTTTGATATGAAATTCATTCAAGAGTTTTTATTATGTACAAAAATGTTAATGATTTGTTTATGTTTCAGGTACCAGTCCATGTTCCACACCCAGTACCAGTACCAGTCCCCGTCCCACAGCCATACCCAGTGGTCAAGACCAAGACCGTCCACGTACCAGTTGACAGGCCATACCCAGTCAAAGTACCCGTCAAGGTTCCATACCCAGTCCCACACCCATACCCAGTCAAGGTATGTATCAATATTGTTAAAACTTAAAATTCATTGATTTTTTGAAATAACAAATTAAAAACTGATTTATTTAAATAAAAATTGTGTTTGCAGGTCCCAGTCCACCACACCGTCCATGTTCCAGTCCCAGTCCCACACCCAGTCGTCGTTAAAGAGAAAGTTCCAGTCGTCGTCCACAGCCATCATGACTTCGGCCATCATGGACATCATGGATTAGACTACTAAGAAAAAAAAAACTCATGAAACTGGATCAGTTATGGACCAGAATAATTTGACACTGCCCCACCTTCGAAACGCAACAAAAGTACATACACATCCAACATTGATAGCAGTCGTGATGTGCATCGAACCAAAATACTCTTGTTTGTAATTTATAAGCGCCGAAAACATTGTTTTGGGAAAATAAAATCATTTTTTAATGTTTTCTAATGAAAGTCTCGCATGTGCCATTAATCATCATCAAACAACTCACGACCAGAACCTGAGACTGAGACGCGATCAAAACGACGTCGAGACGATGAAATTGTAATTTTATATTTATTCGTGTGCCCCCTTGTGTGTGTCGCTATAAAACAAAAAAACAATCCAACCACACGGTGTTCGTATGATTTGAGTCCATTGTACATTCCCTTCCCCAGGGTCGTAAATCGTGGACACGGGTAGAGCTTGCGCAATTGCTGCGGGAAAAATCGAAAGATCTGATTAGGAGAGCTTGGTCTGACAAGCGGATGAAAAAGAACAGGCCGAATGAAATAGCGTATAAATGTTTTGCGATTGTGCACTCGATGACGTAGCTAATTGGTCTGCTCAACTTTTATTGGACGTTCAAGCGTGACGAAAGTCAATTCGCACTTGCTCATAGGGTGGACGAAATTAATTATGTGTTTCCTAATCGTCCATTAAATTGCGAACCCCGGCAGGCTCACTCTTGAAATTGTATCGACTACACGCATACACACTCTGCACGTTGCGGACGTTGTGCAAGTTGAATTTTGAAATTGCTGAAATTTTTCGCTGAAGGGTTTGTGTTTTCGTTCGAACCTGATGGGTATGATTCTCACGTTCGAGGAATCGCGCCCAAATGAAAGTGGTTCCCGTAACATTAACATGACAATGCCAGTCCCCGCGTCGTTGACAAAACTCGCAGGAGCGTTACGCAAAATTCCTCCATGCCAATTTTCATTGTTTGATACGAAGGAAACAATTCGCTTTAATTTAGCTGCAGTGTCAATCGTTCGTCCAATCGACGCGCAATGAATTTATACTAATACCGAATACCTCACGCTCATAAAAAATCCTCTGGCACATTACCGTTGATGCATACAGCGTTAAGCCAGTAACGCACGTAGTGCATATCGCTGCCGAACAGGTACCGCTCTCGTGCACCGACCTTTTTTTACCTTTTTTTTTTTTCGTTCCGCTTTATTACTGAATTACACTTGCATATGTGACGAATAATGTGTCGCTCATATAAATGCATTTACATGTATTCGAAACACATGTTTTTTCATGAGCTGTGTGGAAATGCACGTACAAGAGAGAGAGAGAGAGAGTGCTATCACAAAAAAATGCTTGTTATTAATTAGAGTTCCTTTTTATGTGCAGGTGACGCGATTTTTTATCTCTCTTTCTGTCTCTCTTTTTTTCACATTGGTCATTAGCAGCCAATAAAATTTTGCCCTTCTGGTTACTCTTTTACCGACCTTTTTGTCGGTACGTCATCTTCCTGGTATTTTAGGAAATCAAAAATCGCTCGGCCAACTTTTTTTTTCAACCACTAACGACTGTCGAGTGGTGCAATTTTCTTGACCCTTTCCTGGGACAGGTGATCTATTAAAGAAATGAGCGGCAAGATTTGTCGAGAATTCGTGGAAGTGTGTGAAACGTAAGTCTGGTTCGAGCGAACCCCAGGGGTTACGGACGTTTCGTTAATTCGACACTTTACCTCAAGAGCCTGGCCGAGCCTTGGACAAATATTTAGTACATTTGGTAAAGCCTTCGACCTAGGTATTATTCCCGATCGAATTTAGTCCACTAGGCGGAATACGCCATCTTGTTTGTTTATTTGTTTTTCTACCTTCAGATCTGTTATTATTTTTTGCTTATTTATCTTGAATGATGTTCCAGATCGCTCGCTTTGAAACTTCACTTGTTTATTATTATATATACATTTTTATACTTTTTCGTCCCATATTGGGGCAAAGGGAGCAAAAATACGTTCCACTTGCTCTTTCTCGTGAGTAAATCTGTGAACTTGCATGCATTTGTAACAAAAAGTATATTGTATTTACTATATGACAGAGGTGCTTTTTATGTTGATATATTAATTTATGAAGGAAGGAAGAAAAAAACTTGTGAATTTTGGGTTGATATGAAACAAGTTTGTCAATTTCGAACGTCATATAGTTACTGGCAAACAAATAAAGTATGTCAATCGATCGCATTTCGTAGTACAGATTAATACCTGATTAAATATACATCAGCCGAATTCCGCCAAATTGACTTAGTAGATTGGAATTTATATTATATTACATCATCACTCTGTGTTGCACTTTCAATATTTGCTTATAACAATATTTTAATGAAGATTATTGATCTCATCAGTCGAATTTCAATCTAACGTATAATTTGTAGAATCTTCAATATACATTTTCTTTCTAAATGATATTAAGCAATCGCCTCATTTCATCGTATAAGTGAATTTTTTTGTTTGAAATAGTAATGTATTCATAAGTTGTTGTTTCTATCCCTTTTTTGTACGCATCATGTTTTAAAATAAGATCAATCACTGTTTACTCTAATAAGCATGCATCTAATTTTATTTTTTTTCTACTCACATTCTTCGTCCTCCGTGTTACACCATCCTATACGTAGGATAATATTATGCCATCCTGTACGATCTGTGACGCGATTCGAAGTGATCTCTTTGCATATGTTTTTACACCTGACATACAAAGGCTACAACGGGATTTCACAATTTCCCACAATAAAACTGCCGTAAACATTTCGCAAAAATGCAAACAAATCTGAAATCCACGAACAAGTACTCTCCCTTTTAACAAGCATACGTATGCCATCTTTACAATGACATGCCTTCTGCGAATCTGGGATAAAAGCCCCGCAAAAACTGCCAAAGCCGTGATGCACACGGAAAAGTGAAAATTTGAATGCGACTTTTGGGACGTATAATCCAAACCTGAGTTCTGACTTTCTTTCATTTCACACTACGTCGTCTACTCCGGCATCGGGAAACAAAGGATCAAACAGTTTGGTTGGAAAAAAAAGGAGAAGAAAAAGAAAAGAGACAGAGACGCTGCGTCGAATCCTGTAATTACGAAAAGTTCGCGATTAACTTTGAAACAATACACTCAAAGACTTGGGGCTGAACTTTGGACGAGCAGTTTGGCGAGCAGCATGGCGTTAAAATTTCGACTGCAAACTTTTTCTTGAACAAACATCGGATGGATCGAAAATTGCACATCCGCTCTTGCCATCGCGCAGCTAATTACATTAATTCGTCTCGGATTATTAGCGCCGCGGCAGCGAGTGGGGTTTCATTGTCGACTCTCGCGATCCCATTCAAGTTGCATTTCTTTTGCGATGTCCTCGCGGAAACCAGGACCTTCAGATGTACCACCACTATTCTTCACGCGATAGTGCCACTTTGATAGCGATGCATCCACGCATCTGGAGGGTTATTGCGACAAGACGTATATAAGCAGGGTTCTTCAGGATCCTCTTCAGTTTGCTAAAGTCACTCAGCTACGACATCATGAATACCAAGGTAATTGTATACAATTGTGCCTCTTTGTCTGGCATTATTTGGCGATGCCGCAGTCACAAAAATCCCAACTAGAACCAACTCACAGACTTGTATCCAGTTCCATCTCTGACCTCGCTCTCAACTTCACAATGCCTCTGTGCACGATTCTGTTTCCTCTTAATTTTATACTCTCTCAATCAAACGTCACTTCATTTTACAAATTTCATTCCAACATTTTCCAATTCAATTTTCAATGAATCCTTCAACCTCATTATTCATATAAGTCTTACATTTTTTGTTTCAATTCCACCACACTTCACATGTACAACGCAAATTTTAGTTTCCCAGATTTTAGAGGAAAAAAAGGTCTTAATGGTTGTCCGTATTAATTTGCAGCTTGTCTTCTTGTGTGCTTTGTTGGCGGTGGCTTACGCCGCAGAAGATACGCCAAAGCCCGACGAACAGACAGAAAGTACCAAGGAAGAGGAGGCACCTGCGCCGGAGAGTAAGAAAGACAAACGAGGTATTTTCGGACTTGGATATGGACATTATCCTGCAGTGGCACATTATCCAGTGGTTAACACGGTTGTACATAAAGAGATAGTGCCCGTCGCACATCCAGTTGTGGTCGAAAAACCTGTACATATCCCAGTTAAGGTAAAAAAGTCTTAATCATGCCTTAAGATCTATATTAGCTTTCGAGATAATGTTCCTCGTTGCCCGATTGCTTATCTCAAAATAATCTTAGAAATTCCTTCACCAATTTTGAGACAATTTTGAGAACACGTAAAAAATGATTCAATCAATACAAATTATTTCTGTTCAAAATTTACTACAGGCAAATAAATATATCAAGTTTTTTTTTTTTCATTTTTATTTCAAAAATTTTTAAATTATATTACAATTAATTTTTCAAGATTAAAAGTTTTTGCAACATTATAAACAAAGTGAGAATGCAATCACATTCATTGAACTGAAATGTATGAATCACGGATTATTGTGAGATTTACAATTTCTGAATAATTAC
>JAAMPD010001060.1:0-30616 GCA_025266255.1 Trissolcus basalis | reverse complement strand
AGAACCAAAAATTGTTCAAAAATGTTCACGATTCAAGTTCATTAAATTTCAATAATAAAAAATTATCAGTTTCATGGAAAATCAAAAACCCCATTCACCGTTGGATAATTCAATATTGTACCGAGTAATTGTAATATGGATATTTAATAATGCAAAATCTGTCGAGCAAATTTTGCCGCTATCCTCTAGGTAATAATACAACAGAAAGAGAAACAAATAATTCGATTATCAATAAAATAATTCGGACCAATAATATATTAGCGATAAACATTACGATTGGTATATCTGCATAATGCGATATTCAGGTTCATCGAATTTCATTGTTTAACGTTGGTAATTGCATTACATCGCAATATGGTTCATAAGTGCTCAAGTTAGCGTATGTTCAAAACAGGGAATCGCACACATTGATTTTAATATGATTTCAGACTGGCGAGAGGAGTTAGTTTCGCGTTCTTCCGCGAGTGGCGCCACCTTCCGAGCCTCAGCCGGTGGAGCCAGCGCCAAAGCTCGGCTCGCCAACGGAGCAAAACGAAAGCACTTTCGCCAGTTCTCGAGCGGTAAGGCAGCGGACGCGTTGCAGTCAAATTCATCTTTTGCCGTGTTTCGATAACTGGGAACGTTCCCAACTATTGCTCGCGCGATTTAGGACACCGTGTTTCATGATAATTTATCAGTTCCTGTTCCAATAAAAATGTACAGCTTGTTGATAAGCAGATTATTTTCGCCCGATAAAAGCCTACGGTTACCAAAAAATAATAATCAAGGTTTCGTTCTGAAAATGGAAAAAAAGCGGAGAAACAAAAGTTATGTACAAACTCTTGGTATGCAATTCATTATGAAGGAATAAAAAAAAGGGAAATCTAAAATGCGTTTATTTAATGAGCAATTATTGTAACCTCCGAGAGTTTAATTGAAATGTACGGCGGAGATTAAATAAACAAGTTATTAATATTGATAAAAATGTTCATAAATATTTATTATACAAATAAATGGAACGGCTTAATTGAATATTCTCTATATTCGCAACAAATTAACATACAAAGAACATTCTTAATCCACTCGCTATCTCGACCTTTTTTTTTCAACAATCCAACTTTTTATTTACAAATTAGTTATCTTACGTTACTAATAAATTCTACTTCAATTCAATAAGCAATTTGTGAGAGCATAATTGTAACATTGCAATTTTACATTTTAAGCATCGCTTATGATATGTTCCGATTTGTTTCTGATGGGCATGTGGAAATGAGTTTCTCTGTAATCTCACATAAAATCAATTTTTTTTCCTGACTAACAATGTTTGAATTGTTTCATAAAGTTTTCATGCAATTTCTCTTTTGTAAATGTTGGTTTTTGAAATGGAACAAATAATCGTCTGAAATGGAAATAATAATCTAGTATTGATCATTATACAATTATTTTAAAAATCATTTCTTTTTATTTCATATATTTCATATTTTGCTTTCATTTTTTTCAACTATTTTTTATCTTTTTATAATCTATCCAATTTTAGTCAACTTATGTTTGTATAACTTTTCAATTATTATAATATCATTTATAACATATAATATTATATCATATATATTTATATGATATAATTTATAAAATTATGACACAGTGTATAAATAAAAAATGTTGAGCTCTTTTTTAGTTTCTGACGAATAAGAATCTATTATATATAATCCAAAATATATTACAAAAAGTAATTTATAAGGTATTTATTAAGTAGCAATATTGTACATATTTATAAAATATAAAATAGATTTTATCAACAAAAATATAAATCATATTTATCCAAAAAATGAAAATTCAAAAAACATTTCCATTTATATTTTCGTCCCCATGTGTACAGTTTTGATTTGACCATAATTTTAAACTTGTATAAAAACGAAAAAAAAAAACTTTTCAAATAATAGACCAAATTCATTCTATACTATCTGAACGACAAAATGTATAATTCCTAAAAGATATCTAGAAATGTACATCTCCGTCCATGTGAAACCTAAAAGCAAACCTAACAAACCGACTCTCAACTGTCCCGCGACCACTTTATTGTTCGAACGGTTGTTTGAAGAAGCAAACAAACAAATCACACACATCCCATCCGCCGAAGGGTTTTGGCGACTTCCGCATTTCGAAGCTTGATAGCGAGTGATGCTGAATGGGCGACGATAACGAGCCAAGTGTTTTGTGCGAACGGGCTCTCTGGCATGCCTATATAGTTCCTCCTTTGACTGGACTCGAAAAATCGCTCGAGGATTTCGCGGAAGATTTGAGCCCAATCGCGAAGACGTACGAGCGCCGATTAAACCACGAATGGCAAACAAGGTGGCGGCCAAAGGTTAATTCGCCTGTTAATTCGATGATAGCCTCGGCCGGGTCATCATAAGCCATTTTAATGAGCGCATTTAATACGCGACACCGCGCCATTTCGCACTCATTACCCGCGTCATTATTTCGCATCTCATCGCGGTCGGATCATTATCTCCTTTTCATTTTCATTACGAATCGTGACTTTCATTTCCACGCGTCACAATAAAAACCCTTTTTCTCGGATCAGCTCCTTTTTTTATTTTAATTTTTTTCACCCGAGGGTAATCATCATCAAGATAAAAAGTTGAAGCCCAAACTGAAGAAGATATTAAAATTGGTTTAATTGCGTACATCTTCTTTTTCATTTTCAATCGTCGTCGAAATTTCAACAATGATTTAATTAGCGCAGAGAAAATTGATCAACAACATTCCTTGCCGTCAATTAGAAGCGATAAAATGTGAACTTGCATATCAGCCCCAGCCGGCCCTCGGAATAGTTGTCTAAATGACGCGCTATCTAAATTGTTTATCTTGAATTGTTTCAATAAAAAGGCCTACAATTTCTCGTCGGCGGTTGAAACTCGCGAAAAAGAAATACGAGCCTACGTTAATCGTGGCAATTGTCGGAACAATGACAGGGCGCCACTTGTCTGACAAATGCGTCGCCGGGCGCCTCGCTCTCTCGCGTAATTAAGAATCGCTCGTTTCGCTCATTTGTATAATTGCATCTTTTCATATTTCATCTATTCCGGTGTTTTTCTTGTGTTTTTTATTCATCTTTTGTATTCTTTTTCTTTTCTGGTTTCGTCACACGTCGAGAATGAGAGAGTAGAAGAGCGGATGATATTTTGCTCGCGGGACCCTGCGAGTCAATTAAAGCAGTGAGATCCGCGGGCAATTAAGACTCACGGTACTCCCTAATTAAGGGTTCAAGTTTATATTGCAAACGTTTAACGGATCTTGATCGCGAAACGATCGAGAGCCGTCGATGCACCTGTGGAATGCCACGCACGGTTGTAACTGGCATGCTCCAAGTACTTTTACGTATGTGTAGCCGAGCTCCGCGTCCCTTATGAGGACGTCCGATCTTCGGAAGAAATTGTTATTGAATATTATGAGCAATTTGCGGCCTAATGGGCCTTAATTAGTGGCCTTTTTGAATACTATTATGGCTTAGCGAGAGTTACAAAACGAGAAAGCTCCATAGCCGGTGCAAAAAAATTAATACCCCGTTCAAATGACTAAGATTGGACTTGTTCGACTGTCATTCTGGCATTCCTCAGTTTACACAATACAAATTGGTCACCGACAATATTTCTGCAAGAAAACACACGTGTCAAAAATAAAGAAAACTGTTTCACCATTTCCAGGGAGTAAAAGCTGAAAAGTTTTTTCGTATATCAAGGTTTTCAACTCATTTTTAAAGTAACTGATGGAAAAATTTTCAGTGAAAAAAAGTATTTTTAGTGTGTAAAAAATGAAAGTTTTATACAATTTAAATTTGACAGTTCAGTTGGGAGATGGAACTTTGGAAAATATCGAAAACAATTTTTGGCATTTTCAATCATTATGAGAGTTTTGAAATTTTGTGAAATTTCGATCATTTTTCGTAGATTTTATTTTCACGAAATTGAGAAATATTTGATTTTTGGCATAATTTTTTTATATGCCAGATAATTCAATTTTACTTAACCAGAATACAACATTCTGAGGTCATTTAAGAAATTCTGAGATTTTGAAAAATTTTGTTCATTTTTTGTAAAGCAAAATATTTTCACGAAATGGAAAAATTGATTTTTGGCTCAACATTTTTTTATAATATTTCAGCTAATTCAAGTGTTCTTTATTTGAATATGACATTTTGAGAAGGTTTAAGAGATTTACAAATTTTCGGAAATTTTGGTCATTTTTGAAGGATATGGCATGTAAAATATATTTAGACGAAATTTGAAAATATTCAATTTATGACCTAATTTTTTTACATTGAGAAAAAAATTCTATCAAATATTATATTATATATTTTATTAAAGTATCTATTAAATATATATAATTTATATATGAAAATTTACTGAAATGTACAGTATATGAGGGACAAATCTAAAATTAATAAAAAATATTGAAACAAATTTTGACGAATGAGCATAAAAAATGACTAAACTAATATTAATTTTGTTCATTCATCAAAATTTGCCGTAAGTTTCAATTATTTTTTATGAATTTTAAATTTGTCCCCCCATTTTGATAGAATTGTTTTCTCTATGTAGGTTTTATATTTAATCGAAATATTCTTTACAAGAACATAGACTTTTTAGAACACTTCGTAGACTTAATATAATTTTGGCTAATTTTGATAATTTTTCACAGAGCACAATATTTAAAGATATATTTTGACGAAATATATATCGAAATTAGTCTTACTGAACCAGCTAACAATTCAAACTCGAAATTCAGAAGAAATATATACCGATCCAAGATCGTACCACTCAACTGAATGATCAACGTGAAAAAAAAGTGGTAAGAGAAAAGCACAGTTTGAAACCTCGGGAATGGGAATAATTTTAACGACGATTTCGTTAGTACACAGAGAAAGCTGACATTACACGGCGCATCATTTCTTGATAGAATAATTTATTATTGCCCGTACAGGAGGGAGAGGAAAAAAGTCCTAGCCGGGGACATTAACTCGTGGATGTTTCTCTTTTGAGGACGTTAATGCGGCAGTTGGCACAATGGCAGTGTCGTTAAATATGAACGCTCGAAGTTGTCAAGAAATCAGCCTTGTCGTTTTCTTATTATCCGAGCCGCGATTACCATCATTACAATCATCATTATGCTTATATCCTCGCAGCTATTTAGCACGCCTCCGGCGAACAAAGGGATGTTTGCAGGCTGCGACTCGTTCTTTTGTTTTTGGCGTGCATCGGCAACCACGTCGACAACGACCAAGGCTGGGCCCGTCTGTTATTTTAGCAAATTGAATGCTTTGAATTATTCAGCGCGCTTTGTTGCCGCGATTTCACAGCTCGACGCTTCTTCGCGTTTGCGATATACGTGTATCTTCGAGCTTATGTTTTCTTACTATTATCAAATAGCCTCACCACGTAGCCGCGATTCCCTCCAAAGTGTATTATTGTGTTAACAAAAATTTCACACCGTCCAAGGTAACAAAATGGCGGCTAATGTCGCGCCATTATGCTCGTCGTCGCGCTCGACGTAACATCAACTCCACGGTAACGCTTCGCGGAACCAATTTTTCAACTTTCAATAATATACAAGACAGTCGAACTGTAAACATTTTCAAGCACATGATTATGTATCCTATAACGAGTGTACTGTTTATGATCGTGGTCGAATTTTAATTTTGTCCATTTGTTTATATGATTTATAAAAAATTAATTCCAGAAATGAATTATGAAAATAAATTTTTAATTGCGTAAATCAATTTGTTATAAAATTTATGAAAATTTTTTTGTAGTTAAATCATTATTCGGAACTGAGATATCGATAATAGTACAAATCAAATACAGAAATACATTTTTTATTTTGATTCGATTGTGATTTTGTAGATGATTTTTTTTATAATTTATAACAAAAAATTATAAAAAAATTTTAGAGTTTAAATTATTAGTTGGAACTGAGAAATTAATAATAATAAAAATTGAATACAGAAATACATTTTTTATTTTGTTTCAATAGTGATTTTACCAATCAATTTGTTACGATTTATAAAAAATTGATTTATAAAAATTTGGTTTACTTGAAATTATTAATAGGAATTAAAAAATCGCTAGTAATAAAATTCAAATACAAAAATAAATGTTCAATTGATTTTGTGAATGAGCCGTTGATTTCAGTAGTATTCAAGTTTTGCACAAGACAATATTCTAACACGAGAGAATTGCACGCGATTCGTATCGGGGAATAAATTTTGCCAGGGAGAAAAATACTTCATCGCTTTCTCGACCGGCTCGAGGCTTAAATCGAAATGAAGTTCGATTTGTCAAAATATTATTTCTGAGTGTACTTTTTGTCGTTCTATGATTTATCGTCGAACAGAAGTTGACTGGTAGGTTCATTATGAGACTGGACAGATGTAATGATAGTGAAACTGAAATCGTTTTTATAAACAGGACTCTCTCGCGTTCGTTTGCAATTTTTGTTCCTTTTGGCTCTCTGTGAATGAAAATTGCCCATGATATATTCATTCCGTTCACTTCAGTTGTAAAAAAAAAATATTTTTTTTTCCTTCCCGACAGAGAAAATTATTTCCATTCCACGTCGAGGAATGATTCAATTTCATGGCTTAATTTGAAATGTTCATATCAAATTAAGATTATTCATCCGAATGATGAATAATCCTTTCCAAACGAAACACACCGGTTTCAAGTGCAACAAAAATTTTCGTCCTTCTCCACCGCGATGCTGCGGAATAAAAATTTACAAAACTGTTTAATCCGAAAGTAACAAATGCACGGGGGATAGAAATCGCTCCACAAATTACAGAAAAGTTTCACGTGATCGTACACCGGATTCGCCGAAAATGTTCAACTCGCTCCTCCTTCAACATTGCGCCACCCATATCATTAATAGTGCTCTCATTAAACGGTCTCTTACCCTCAAAGCTGTGCCCACCACTCCGCCTACGCGATGAAAAAGTTTGGTGCAAAATAAAAATTCTTCAAACCGTACGCATTTTCAACAACCCCTAAAACGCAAACAAAAAATAATACAAAAACAACATCATTCTTCATTCACATTTTAATTTTTTACCCCACCTAATTAGCAGTTTAACATTTTTTTTGCAATGTAAAAAACATTTATTTATGACAATTTTTTTATGGATTGTAATATTTTCAAAATGGTATAAAAAAACATTCTTTAAAACACACGCGTTTTTAACAACCCCTAAAATAAAAACCAAAAAATAATAGAAAAAATTTTTTTTAATATTTCATCTAATTATTCTTAACAATTTTTTTTGCAATGTAAAAAATGTTTTTATAGCAAATTTTTATTAATTGTGATATTTTCAAAATCGTATAAGAAATTCTTAAAAATGCACGCGTCTTCAACAACCTTTAAAATGTAAACAAAAAATAATACAAAAAACAAAATTTGTCATTTCATTAATTTCATTTTTTACTTAGCAAAAATTCAACTTTTTCTTTTTTCTTAAACATTATTTTTTGCAATGTAAAAAAAAAGAAACTTCATGACTATGGTTGTATAAATTGTGATCCATTATTTTAAAAACCGTACACCTAAAGAAATTAAAAATAAAATCGTATTCTCGATTTTGTACAAGAAAAAGTCCTTTTATCCTTTGATTTGAAAAAAAATAAAATAAAATAACCGTGAATGTACAAAGCTTGAATCGAGCGAAACGAGAAAGCCCCCGCGTGGTCATTAAAAGCAACACAGTCGCGCGTCATTTTCTCTGCCAACAAAAACCGAAACGGGCATAAAGCGAATGCAACGTCTTTATAAAGCAGCGAGCAGCTGGCTCGCTTTGAGCTCGCTTGATCAATAGCGACCGGTTAAAAAAATGGTGTCAAAGCGCGTTACGCGGATAAGCAAAGGAATCGATAAAAAAATGCCATTCTGACAAATAGCGCGGACGATCACCGTTTGCAGATAGGGAACCCGATCGAAATCGCGAAACTCGTGAGTCGCACTCGAGGGCACGGTTAGATTCCTCGCTTCAGATTAAATGTGCGCCCACTTTTTCAACGGAGACACTCTTAATTAATGTCCCCTTCTATTTTCTTCCTTCTGTTTTCATCATTGACGTAGTTCGTCCGAGAAACCTCCAAAGCAACATCAACTAAATCACTCATTTGCGTAAACATCACGCCGGACAAGAAACACGAAGGTTGGCCTCTTTTTTTTCGTTTTACAATATTCCCAATGACGTAAGAATTTCATTAAACTTACGGCTGTCTTTTTCATGGCAATTATGTGTTAATTGACAAAGGGACGAGTGGATGAACAAGTTGAGATAAGCGAAAAGAAATGTTTTCATTCTAAAACCTCGAGCATTTATTGCTCGACGGTTTTTTGTTTGAGGACAGATGCAAATTCTGATTTGCGTGTAGAAAATAAAGATTTGGTAACAAAATCAAAAAAAATATATTAAAGGATTTAGAAAATAAAACAAAATATATACAAAATATAAAAAATAAAAAAGATATAAAACAGTCGGGGTGTGTACTGAGACTTAACTTTCTGATTGCATGTTTAATCACAATTTAATCACCGTTTAATCATTTGACTTATGGCTGAGAGATTATGCAGGGAGAGACACAGAGACGCGTTTCCTCCAAGCATTAAAAAGCAAGAAGGATTTAACGGATGACACGAACAAGTAGCGTTAACCCATATCTGCTTGTTTTGGAAGTGCACACTCCGACTTCAAGAATGACGATTTCTTAGTTTACACGCTCATAAGTAGACAAAATGAATGTAGGTTGTTGTCACGCTGCGCCGTAAGCGTCATTAATGTCTTTGCATAATACCGTACGTACGCGGTAAGTACTCACGGATGTCATATCCATAACTCATATACTTGCGCCAAGGACAGGCCACAAGTAGGAAAGTGAAGGGGGGGGGAGATACCTCTCAACTTCGTTTAATTGCATTCAGACATGAGTTGCTTCTGAAACCGCAGCTGACGAGTTTCAAAAGATCCAGTTTTGTAGGCGATTTTGAATCTGATTTCAAATCCCTGATCAAAATTCATGCAAAAATATAAAAAAAAATGAAACCAAAAACCGAAATGAAGAAACGAGGTGGGAAAATGTTTCATTGATTGCAGAAACTTACAAGAAACAACAAAAAGTATAAAAAAATTGTGGGATCATTAAAATGGTACGAAGGAGTGGAAGTTGATTAAGCCATTTAATGTGGAATTAAGTCGAGCGATGAATGATGGTCGAAAAAGTCGCGAAACAATTTGCGAAATGATTTGATTTTTTGTTGTCACCTTCTAAAGGGAGGTGTGGTTTAGGTTTGTGAACCGGGGGGGAAAAAATTGTGCGCTAATTTGCACGGTGGGTTGATTAATGCCACGGACTCGGTGTTGTTTTTATCATTGGTCATCGAATTTGCAATCGAATGAATGCCCTGTGCTGTCGGGGACGCGCGGAAAATAAATTAACGAAGCGCGCATAACGCGGCAGTCACGAAGAGAGAACGGCCCAGAGGAAAAATACTAATTGCAGGGACTGATCCCTCGTAATTAATGACTAGCTTTCAATGAATCAAGCTCTATGATGAAATAAGAAGCGCGATGGCTCGGGCTATTAAATTACAATCTAATTACAAGTGGCTAACAATTTTATCTTCGGGGCCCGATCTTGCACTCGCGAGTCAAATCAAATTCACCGCGCTGGTCGGAATAAATTATTGACTCGATTAACTCGAGTACTATCTGACTAATGAAGAAAAGTACAGAGATTTATGCTGAGTGATTAAACCCGCGGTTGTGCAAAAATATTCCAATACGCTTTTTCAATTTATCGCACTTACATACGATTGTCCAACGATCCTCTCAATCTCAGCTCAAATACCTTTCCCAACCTTTTTCTTGCTTCTGCTTATTGCCTCTCGACCAACAAAAACAAAATCAACTTCACATTTGTCACGTCTGTTTCTAATATCTTTTGAATTTCAATTACTACTTAAACGCTATTTAGTTCAACTTCAACAATTTAAATCCTTACACTCTTATTAATAATAAATTTACATATTTTTTTATAAATATAAGAACAAATTAAATCGAAGATTAAGAAGATACTTTTTTATATTTTGTTCAAGGTAGGAAATTCAGTACAGTCAAAATTGCATGTTCCAAATAATAATTCATCATAATAATTTTAACATCAAAACAAATTCAAATTTGAGATATTCGATTTGAAACTATTGTAAAAATGAATGCTTTGATGTATATAGATATATGTACAAAATTTTGTTTAATATTTAAATCAAATATCTCAGCTTAGAAATAGTCAAAATTTTCAAAAATTTGCCTACAAATGCGTTCATATTAGTAGACTTATAATTACAAAATTACAAAAAGTTCTGATTGTTTTGCTGAGTCCCACCATCATAACTGCTAGAGATTTTTCATAGTTTCTAGAGTCTTTACAGTGTCTTCTAGTAACATTTACTTTTACTGATAACTCGTTGGTAACTATTTATATATTCTCTAGTAAAAAAAAATGATATATTGTCTATACAAAAAACATGTATTGATAATATATTGAATGGTTTTGAAAATTAGTAATATATAATTCATATATGAAAAATACTCAAACAAACAGTAACTCTTTAGTGAGTTTTAATCTATTGACATAATTGAATATACGAATCTACAAAAAATTCTGACTATTTCGCTGAGTCGTACGTCCCACCTTAAACTGCCTTTTTTAATCAACTGTAATAATTCTAAGACCAACTTGTACCAATGTGATTATGGGAGCAGATGATTGTTGATAATGAAAAGTAATAGAGTGATAATGCATCGGGAGGTTGCATGTTAAAAAGTATTAGTGAGTAACAATGAGCTGCGAATTCGGGGCGAATTGGATGGCGTGCAAATGTCGCAAGGTACTTATTACGCGTCTCGTTGTGTGCGTGAACTGAAAAGGATGATAAGCGATGGGACGAGCTGATCGCACCCGCGGTTCGGTATCGAGTTATGTACACCTGTACCGATCCATCAAAGAAGGGCGATAGTTGCACGATACGTGGACATCGGATGCCACCGCTTTAATTATCTCGATGCCTCTTTTTGATACGCAATAAACGAACGCAAGTCGCAAAATAAAAACGAGACGCTAAAAAATAGACGAGATATCGAGCATCCCGAGAGGTAATATGTATCGCATATGAAATCTAACCGATGTGAATTATGTTAAAATGTACGTTGTGAATTGCCAAGTATTGCACAACAGCTGGTATTACACGTGTACTTGCATGATAAAAGAAAAAAAGGCCATTTTCGCAGCTGGCTGGAAAACTCGCTCGGTTCTGTTTTTTTTTTATCTTTCTCCATCTCTTTCTCTTTCTCTTTTTCTTCCTCTCTCAACAGGGACATTTTTCAACGAGGGTATAAAAAAGGCGGCCGGACTATCTCCGACTAATAGAAAGTTAGAAAGGTTAGGCCGCTGGGAAATAATACAAGAAAAATGTTTCCCCTTATTTTATGTAAGACAAGCAATTTGCGACGTTGATCAAATAGAGATTATTTTTACAACGCTGAAGCTTAATTTGTATAACTTATTAGGTACATTAATAGGAGACGCACCTCCGTCACAATCCGAGAAAATTAATGGAAAGTGACCTCGCGCAGCCACGAGCCTTCCGTGGACATATTTCATTATGTGAGGTTAACCCATAAATAATGCGACCCACAAGTTGACACACCACTGGGCCCCAGATTTTTATTCCTGCTAAATCCCTCAACCCAATTATAAACCACAGCATGGTCCGTCTGCCTCCTGGACATACCAGATTTATCAACCTTGACTCCAGGCACTTTAAACCCTAACGAACAACAATCTGACAGTGTTGTGAATTTTGTATGAAATTTTCTTTCAACAAAGTTGTTTTGTGTTTTAGTGGTGGTTTTAGTAGTGGTTTAACTGTCATCGTTATCCTTCCAGTTGAATTTCTCAGACGCTGCTTGTAGCATCCATTCGAAAATCCATCCTTCAAGTGTTGCAAAATGACACTTACCTAAAACAGAAGAAATAAAATGTAATTAAAAATCTAAACAATTAACAAACTACATAAAACATATATAATTCATTATTTTTTGACTTGTAACATTCAATAAACTTTTTTCAAACAATTTTACCTGTTATGAATTTAAATTGAATATTTAAATTCCAAGTTAATTTAATATAATAAAATAGGGGGGCAGATGTGGTAAACATGACAGTTACATAGCTTTTCGAAAAAAAATTAAATTCAATTATTTAAATTACAATTTAAGTTATATATAATTAATTAATACTGAATGCGGAAACGCAATTTTGATACTGTCACAATGACCCCACCTGTCACAATTACCCCCGCAAGTGTCCCTACAATCGTTGTTTGTATTTTAGAACAACATTTTTGAGCTCGTTTTAGGAAGTTATTAACAATCTATGCCTGGTTTGATGTCCCTTGCTCGATATCCTTTTATATATCTTTTGTTAGCGAGCATCCGTACGCCATATAAATTATTTATATATATTTCATGCATACAAATAAGGCAACGATATCATCGATACGCTAAGCCAGCCGAAAAAAAATGATTAATAGCTATTTGATTCGGCTTGTATTTTTTTCCGCGAGTCAATTAAGCGTCGACGATCAAATTCAAAGCATGTCCTTATCTCCTGCTCCTTCTTATCTCCGTTCGGATTCGGAGTCGTAGTCGACAATTATTAAAGCAGCTGTTGCCAAAAGCAGATCGAGAAATTAATTTCGGGGCCCCATTCATCATAGGTCGTTCATCGATAAAAGTTTGCGACGCCTTTTCGAAGGTACAAAATCGTGTCTAAAAGTGCTCCATTAACGCCCAATTAGCACCGTTCTGGCATCAGGTCACTGGACGAAGTCGCACAATACGCATTTCCAAGAGGGATCCATCTTCCGTGTTGAAACCGACCATCCATTTCGCAGCTGTCGTTTTTTTTTTTTTTTTTTTTTGCCAGCCCGCCGACAATTTAACGTCTCGGTCAAAGTTTATGACACTTTTCAATAATAAAACGACCGCTTCGCGATGAATTATAAAGCACTGAAACTTTATTAACGACTAGATCCCGGAAGACAAAATACACGTCGCGCTCGAAAAATAACTCACACGATGAATCGAAAATCCTTCTCGCTGATCGTGCCACCCACGCGACGCGTTTTATGGTACCATAAATTGTTTTTTGAAAGAAAAAAGAAACAAACAAAAAAAATGAAGAAAATAAAATCTGATGTTCATAATAATAAAGCCTTTCATCAACGAGCTACTGTGCAATGATAACTAATTTCATTTTTTTTAATTATACGGCATTTAAGATAACCTTTTTTTATTCAGATAAAAATTCTAAATGTTAACATATATATGTAGCTATATAAATATTTTTAGCATATATAATATGTGTGATTCTTTATCTATAGATGTTTTTCAATTAAAATTTCATTTGCGTAACGCTCGTGAGCTACTTTTCAATACAAAAAGTTGAACAACCATCAAAGAAACGTTTGTAATGTGAAAATTGCAATTGAGATTGAAAGAATGATTTTTGCAAGATGTTAAAAGCCCATTGGTCGCGAATAGATTTTATTGTAATGGGCGCACGTAGGTGGTGCAATCATCTATCCCGCTGGACGTTGCACGAATATTAGCAAAGTAGTTACGACAGCGTTTATTATTCGGAGCCAATTTAATTTGAGTGTGATTTTATTGGGTATAAAATACTCGGGCGTATATATTTTTGAGTAACGACTCTGCCGAGCTGACGCTCAAAAAGGGCAAAAAACGCTGTCTTCCATTTATTGTGATCGTTTATCAGCGGGTAGTGCCAATGCGAACAGTGGCTCATTCTCGGTACTGGTATAATTGCCATCGTTATCGTTCCATTTGGATTCCTCAAATGCTGCATATAACGTCCATGTTAAAATCCAGCCTGGCATCCTTCGAGTGTTGCGAAATGACACTTACCTAAAACAGAAAAAACAAAATGCAATTAACTGTCTATAGTCTTTTTGAAATCAGGTTAGATACAAAGATAAATCAAAACTCTAAGCTAAAATATTTGATTTATAAAATGGGCAAAATAATATATATAGATATATATACAAAGCATGCATTTTTACACTAGTTTGAAATCAAATATCTCAACTTTGAATTTTTGAAACATTTTCATACTTTGCTAAATTGTTTATGACGATCAAAAATATACGTCGTTCAATTTTGAACAAATTTTGACTTTTTTTTCCTGATTTTTGTATTTTATGTTTACGTTTGGCATTTGATCATTATTTAATTAATAGTTGAAGTACCATTTTTTTGCACTTTTTTTTTTAACTGCAACAAAGTTGAACGAAAAATAAAATTGCAATTAAGTATTCAAATATTGAACGTGAGCTTTTATAGTTTGAAGTGGCTCGAAAAGTTTTCGCGGCGGAATGAAAAAAGTTTCTCATTAATGATAATTAAGACAAATAATTAGTGTAATGGATATGGAATGTTTCGGCGTTTTGAAGAATATGTGCGGAGTGCTATTGGCGCGTGAGCCCTTTCAATTACGATTATTTGACTTGGAGTAATTAAGACCAAGACCGTGGGTTTTTACGGCGCATGAATGAAGAAAAAGGGATCTCTCGTTCGAGGGCCCTCCCGGTATATCTACTTTCAAACGCCGGCAAAAAGCGTTGGAACCTCTTTTTCCCAGGATTCTCGGTAATTAAGGCGTCTTAATTATAGATTCAACTTTTGACAGACCATTCGATCTCTGTCTTTCTTTTCTTTCGTCCACCGGAAATCATACGACCGCCGAATTATGCGAACTGCATCGCGATAATTATGCAAAACTCTTGTCCGGTTACGCATGCGCGAACAACGGTTTATAGATCCTCATAAATATAATATTTCTACCCCCTTCCTCGACAATTGAAATTAGAGTAATTATCACTGTAAAAATGAGTGTTTCATTTTGAAATGTTTTGTCATGATTTTGTAACATTTTTAGGTGTTTCACAATGTTAACCTATAATTTTAACATAGCAAAACATCAATTAGTGTTTCAAATTCAAACACCTATTTTCGCAGTGTAATAGTTTCCCTATTAGTAAATAAGATCATATATTGGTCATACACGCAAAGAAATAACTCACTAAATTTTACTATGAATTCCTATAGTAAACTTGTGACTGGACTGCCAAACGCTAAATATTACTACATATTATTATTTGTTGAATTAGTAATCGTTGTTTTTCATTGGAATTGGATTTATTATCACAGGATCGATTCGGTCACAAGTTTAATAGGATTCACAGTAAAATTTAGTGTGTTACTTCTTTGCGTGTATATAAAACATATATTGACGATATATAATTTTCGAAATCATATATTGACCATATATTAACAATATATTGACCACACATAAACAATATATTGATTGTTTTAAAAAAATCGTTAATTATATATTGCCAATATATAGTTTGAATCGATTTCGCAGACTTGCCAATTTTTTTCAGAGCAGATCTGATCATGACCTACAAGTGTGCAAAATTTGAAGTCGATTCAACTCTCGGAACATTACCAAAAATGATCAAGATCGAGAAAAAATCTCAGATGCAGATGAGATACGCGGTGAAAATCGAAAATCATAGTTCACTTCATATTTCGCTGAATTTTTGGAAATTAGTTTTGAAATCGATATATTTCATGAAATTTCTGTGGTTTTAACATCTATAGAAATTTTCAAAACATCCGGTCATTAGGTCGAAAATTGAAAACATATAAATAATTCAAAATTTAGCGGAATTTGTGAAAATCTATTTTCTATTTAACAATTTTCTTTTATTTAAAATTTTTGAAAAAATATAAATCGTCTGAGCAGTAACAATTAAGATTTGTATTAAATATTCAAATTAACTGTTATTTTTTTAAATTTATTCCCTGAAATGTGGAATTTCAAATAGTCTACGAGATTGTGAGATAAATATGAAGATTTGAATGATGCTTTTTATTACTACAAATGCTTCCTACTAATTTCTGTCAACCGACTAGACCATTCGTTTCGCAACAAACAAAATCACTTTTATTTTCGCATTGAAAGTGTAATGTCGACGTTACGACTTCCGTGATGAGATCGTTTTTGTAAGCCTCGACATGAAAAAAGCATTTGTACTTCCGTTTTTTTTCATTCCAATTGTCCATTTTGTCCGACGACTTTTTTTTTTCTAAAACCATGTTTGCTTACGAGAATCAGGCACTGATGTGATCTATCTTATCTCGCAAGAGACAAGTTCTCTCTAATTATCCGTCCTCTACAATTGTTATAAAGCGGACACAATTCAAACTGCCATTGTGTTATTTTTTTTTTCGATGTGAGTCATTGCGTTACCCATCTAATTGAGGTTTTTGAGAATGCTCGATTGGCTTGTCTGTTTGCACACCTAAGAGAAACGAGAAACTTTTTTGTTTGTTACTTTTCGGACGATAAACATCTTGCTTATTACTGTGTGAAAAAGGTTGAGATTGATCGCAATGATATATCAACTACTGTTCTCTTTTTGAGTCGTAAAAATAAATTAGGAAATGAAACACGTTACACAATGGAACGTTTGGGAAGTCAAAACAACAGGAATTAGCGAAACTATTTTTTTATATGAAATTCAAAAATAGATGAACAAAAAATATTTATTCACAAAATTAAAAAACTCGCATAAAAAAGAATGCCAAATTATTACACGCAAAAATACCTACAATTATTATATAATATATATTTTTATCTTTTCAAATTTGTTTATTTGATTTGATGAATTTGAATTGTAATTGTAATTTTTTTTTCACTACTAACTATTTTTTATATAAAAATCCAAAAATACGTGAATAAAGCATATTAATTTAAAAAATCAAAAAATTATATAAAATTTGAAACAGAAATACAATTACATTTTATGTTTTGATCTTTTAAAATTGGTTTATTTGATTGTATAAATTCGATTTTAGTTTTAAGATAAAAATTTAATCATTAATTTTTTGGAATTATATAGAAATTGAAATATTGAACATGATACATACATGAACAAAAAATATTAATTTACAAAATCAAAAAAATTATATAAAATTTGAAACAGAAATGCAATTACATTTTATGTTTTCATCTTTTGAAATTTGTTTATTTGATTGTATGAATTCGGTTTTTGTTTTAAGATAATAAAAATTTAATTATGAATTTTCCGAAATTATTTAGAAATTGAAATATTTTTGATTTTTTTTCAGGTAAGCTTCCCCGAGATAGCGGTTTCTCGCAATGGTATTCGATGAGCGCACTGTTGCCGGGCGGAGTGCATTAATCAGTTGGAGTTGGAGCGCAGAGTCATTAGTTGCACAGGGACGAGGCAGTGAGGCGAGCGCATTATTCAAAGCGCAGCTTGACGAGAGGATGAGTGCACCGCCAGACCAGAGAGCGCGGCCATAAAGCTCCGCTTCGGAAGGTCGCGCGGGCTCTAAGTGAATTTAAAAGTCGCGCATTTACTGCGCAGTAAAACGGCGCGAGCGAGCCTCTAATAGTGCGTCGAAGCCGACGGTATAAAACCTGCCCGATTGGATATCCTTCGGATATTAAGGACGCATTTTTGCCAGCAAATTTTAACGATAGTTATTATTGTCTGGCTTAGAGAGCAAAACTTCTTCTTTCGTCACTCTCTTTTTTTTCAGAAACAGAAAAAATAACATGTTAAAAACGTTTTGCTGGTATTAGAGTTTTGATTGCAGTTGAATATTAAAAAAAAATATATATTTCAATTACAATTCAAATTCATAAAATCAATTTTGAATGAGTTTGAAATTTAGATGTGGGTGTTGGGATTTAAATATTGGAATTTCAATTGTTTTCATTTTAAAATGTAGTATTTTATTTTAGAATGTAAATTATAATATCAAATTTTACAGAAAAATTAGAGAATAAAATTTGAGATTTCATATTTTAAATTTAGAATTTTCAATTTGTGATTTGGAATTTGATATCAAAAACTTGAATATCGTTTTACAGATTAATAATTTCAATTTGAAATCTGAAAGTTTCAATTTAAATTCGAAATTCAGAGTTTGAAATGTTATATTTTTATAGATTCAAATATTATTTGAACCCGAATTTATAATTGGAAAATCTCAGTTTCAAAAATCAGAATTTCAATTTCAAATTGCTTACTGAATAAAATTTTTTTCTATTCAGTTTCGTTGAATAATATTTCATTTCATTGTCGTTAAATGATCAAAGTTTACATGCTGGGGTATACATTCTCATTCTCTCGTGGATAAAATAAAGCCGTTGGACCTTCCGTGGTTCGTTAGCGCGGAGGACGAGGTATTCTCACGAGCGTCTCTCTGGTTCTTACACTTTTACATGCAACTTGTTGTAAAATTTACAGCCAATATGTCCGTTGTCAATCACGTCTCGCGTTTTCGACAGTCCGCGAGATTTGTAGTCGCCTTTGACTTTTTACCTCGGTTCAGGCTTTTTCTCACCACGGAAACTTCGCCGCATTGTCTTTTTTTTTCCACGCTGAAAATTATGTCTTGGACTGTCCAAAATTATGTGACACAAAAAACCTCTAACAAGATAGTCTCGCGAGGGAAATGCTCATGTCGATTGGATAAGCATTATACAACAAGTACCTTCGCCGTTGCTCTTATGTCACGTGCGTCATTTGATATCAATCTACGAAACGCTGATTTTTCCATGCTTCCAATTTCTTCAAACTTTCAATCTTTGTAAACTTTTAATTTATCTCGCACATTCAATTTGTTTATACTCTTAGATTTTTTTGATATTTTTATTTTAATTGTTTTTTATACTTTCAGTGTTTGCACTTCCGTCTGGTGTTTACCAATCGATTGCAAAGGTTTTATATCAGTGTGAATATTCAGCACCAGGAAACGGGAAGAGACCGCTTCATTAAATGGGATGCCGACGGATCTTTTTTTTCTACCAACTCCACGAACACGTCAGGCTCTCCTCGCCCACGTGTTTCACGTGGTTGTAACGTTTTGCGACTTTACAATCAATCCATCTCTTTATTGCGATGTTAACTGTCCGTCGCTTATTACGCCGCGTGGGATCTTATGGCAAAACGCTTGTAACGCGAAACATATTTATAACAGCTGAAGCATTAACGAATGTACATGTTGTATATTGTGTTTTCTTTTAACTTTATGCTTTGTAATATTAAATTTATACTTTTTATTGTGGGAGCGTTTCAAAACATATTTGGAAACGTAATGTAGTAGTAGAAGCAACCTTTTTTAACGGGCTGAGATATTATCTTTTTTATTTGTCTTCATTTTTAATTTTTTATGGTGAGACTGTCGGTACTGTAACGTTTTGAAATAACGTTTTCAAATGATAATTAATCATAATAATTTTAATGTTTTATTACTAATTATATAATATGTTGTTAATGTCTTAATAAATCGCCTGATACTAATTTTTTAAAGTAATTATTATAATTCGTCAAATTTTTCACAAATTTAGTCATAGACGCGTTCGACATCTGACTGTTTTGCAAAATTGCATCTCAATCAGTTAGAATAATGATAAACAGTTTTAATTTTGAATTCTTCAAAAAAGTATTCTATTTTGAATCTGTTAAAATATTTTGTAAGTTGATATAAAAATATAAATATAAATTAAATATTATTATTAATTTTTTTGTATTGGTAAATGATAAATTCAATTGTGATACATATTGTGTTACTTTCCAACTCTGTTACGTATTAAATTGGGCGTTTGCCTGTTTCAAAGTAATAAAATAAATAAACTGAACTGTCGCAGCTACAAAAATCGGCAACACGAATCGGGTTTTACTTTTTCAATGGGAGGCACGCATTTTTTGAACGAATAATCGACTTATTCGATTATTCACCGGGTGGGATGTTAGCATTATCGCGTTAATAGTTATAATTATAAAGTGTGCCGATAACGCGAATTCGCATCCAATTTGTACGCGCTCGGGTTCCGGGTTGTTATCGAGCAATTTCGTTTTCAATTAGTTTTGCATGCAAATGCCGCGAAATCAAGCCACCAGGAGGTTTTATTAATTGTACGTAATAATTTCTCAGTATCGCTGGCCAATTTGTATAAATATTAATAGAATCGAGATCTGAGACGGGGAACTTGATTTATATATATCTGCGATTCACTTCGGGGGTTTTTTCCTTTCAAACGGGGGACAAAAATTGAAAGAAAGTTTCAGACTGTTAAGTGAAAATGGAAAAACGAAAAATTCAAATTAATTGATAACAGACTACAATTTGATTTAAGTAAAAGCGTTCGAGCAAATTGAATGAAAGTGTAATATAAAATTTTACATTTCAATTTAAAAATTTTCATATTCAAATTGGAATGTTTAATTTCCTATTTAGTATTTGTAATTAAGTAGTTAAAAAAGTGATTATAGTAGTAGTGAATTTAACTTCAATTTCAAATCTATAAATTGCAAAGATTGAAATTTATATTTTTGTATTTCAGATTTTAGTTTGGGATTTAGTAAATGAAATTTATAGAGTTTCAAATAAGGCAATATAAAATGTAGGATTTTGGATTGAATAATTGAATAAAATTAATTTATATTTGATAAAAAGAAAGACAGGAATTTTGTTTAATTAGAAAACGCGGTGCAAAAAGTGATTATCTATTTGTCCCTTGGTATCGAGATGTACGAAATATGGTCCGCAGTCGTAAATTGAATTAACCGGAAGATAAGCTGGACTTTCTCGATGTCGCGAAGATTTTAATCGCACGATTTCACACTTATTGGTGTACCGAATATAGAAGCGCGGCGAGATGTACCGCGAAACGGTGGCGACAACCTGAAGAAACGAGCACTCGGCTCGAAGAATGCGAGATACATATGAAAAGAGGGTTGTTTCTTCGTGGCCGAGGAGATTTCGCCGGCTAATTGAATTTACGATCCGAGCCGCCCGCTACTGCTTTCTCAAATCCCCGGATCAGAATTCAGTGTCGTTTGAGTGCCATTAGTAGTCGAGGACTTTTGTGTCGAGCACTCTCCCGCCGTGTCGTTATACCGTCTTATATTTATATCGCGATATATTTTATACAATTATTTCCTTTCTATATATTCTTTATCGATAAAAAAAAATTCCCATTTCTGCACCAATTCCCTTTCTTCAAAATTCATTTTTATTTTCAAATCATTTCAAACTTCTGCTGAGAATAATCTGATTCAGCAAAAATTTTTTAAACCATAAAATATTATTTTTTAATCAAAAATGAATTTTTATCAATAAATTAATATCTAATTCAATTCGGTACATTTTTATTTCCAAATCAACTTTCAAAATTTTGGCTGAGAATAATCTAAATCAGTAAAAATTTTTAAAATCATCATAAGAGATTAATTTTCAATTAAAAATCAATTTTTATAAACGGATTAATATTGTCGTTGACAAAGTAATTTGATGCAATTTTTATTGAGACAGATTTTTTAAATTCTTTGAAATCAGTCTGGTATTGTCGTAGTCGAAAAGGGAGAAACAAAAAAATGGAAAAAAAAGTTTGAAATAAAAGAAGCAGGGAGACTGAAATGATTCCATTTCGGGGCATGCGTTGAATAATTTCACACATGACACCGAGATGACTTTCGTGCCCAGTCAATCATCTTTTCTAAGCCACTCCGACTGAACCTCGAGGACTGCTTCAATGAACACCAAACCGGTCGCGGTTGGTTCACGAAAAACCGGTATAACTAACCTCTCGTAACGAACAGGAATCCACAGCGTCAGGACACTCGGAGGACTGCAACCTGAAACCCAATGTTTTTGCAGTTTTCATCAATACTCATTTTTGAGTTCAATATTGGAATACAAATTTTGTACAAGTTTTTTTTATTCACTATTGGAATTAACAAAACAAAAAGAGGATAACGAAATTGAAAGACCATCAGGGGAGGGGGGGAAGGAGGAATTTTTGCGTCGAGTCAAAAAGTAAGATTTGCAGACATTGTTTGCTGGCGTGTATTTAGTGCGAAAAGAGTTGTACCAGGGCCCATCACAATGGCCGAGCATTTGTGCGCTCGACGATTACAAATGTCGCTGTTAGCGTCACTTTCGACACTCAAAGCCTTGGCACGAGTTTTTCTGCCACTCTGGTTATGCTTTATGGTTGTACGCGGCTTCAGAATAGACCATTCAGGTTTGAATTCTTTCCTTCCTTTCTTCGCCACCCTATTTTTTTTTAACTCCACGGCTTCGACTACAAACCATATCAGTCTGCTCTGTCGATTTTGCTCGCACAAAACTCGCTTTTTTACCGAGTGCATTTGCTGATGAAAATGAAAACGCTCGTCTGCGCTTATAATCATGATGGATTCGCTAATTTTCAACTCTGTGAAACAGTTACAAAAGATTAAAAAGAAAAAAAGAAGACTTTTTTTTCTCCGATTTTGTACAGCAGTCGACTGTGAAAAGTAAAATTAAAATTCAATTTCGGAGCCTCAAATGACAAATTTCTAATTTCATTTGTTGTTTTCGCATTTGTCATTTAATTAAAAAAAATTATTTGACTATTTAGATTTCACGAATAACAAGTAAAATATCTCACATGGACTAAAATATATTTTAAAAATACATACAAAATATATTTTTCCTGTAAAAAATATATTCTGGCAATAAGTATCCCTCACGGACGAAAATATATTTTAATATATCTACAAAAATATAAAAGATATATAAAATTTATAAAACGGCAATAATCAGTTTATTCTTATTATATTTTTTTTATATTTTCATTTTATAAAATTAATTTCTATAAAATAAAAAATAAAAATATATAAAATTTGTATAAAAAAGCGGCAATAATTTGTATATTCTGTTTATAAAATTTGCGTTTATATTTTCGTCCGTGAGGGATAATATTTAATGTATATTTTTTTTATAAATTAATTATAAAATAATTAGAATATAATAATTTAATATAATAAAGTAATAATTTAATAATTTATAAATATAATAATTTATTATATTTATAAAAAAAGAATATATTTTGGCGGGTATATTTACATTCGTAGGGGACAATTTATATATCATATATAAAATTTGGAATTCAAAAAATTGGTTGCAGAAACCAGTGTTACATTTTTTTTAAATTGATTCTCATCTCAAAAGTCCCAGGTTCGATTCTCACGTATCAAAATTTTTTTTCTTTACAAAATCGTTGTTGATGTTTTTTTTTAATTGTTAAAATGAAAAATTGTTTGTATTTTGATTCGGTTGATTGTGACAATCAAGTTTTGCAGACAAAGCATCGTTTACCGAACTCAAAACAGATGTTGAAATAGGCGATAGATGGGAAGCGGTAAAAGAGACGACAAAAGAAGAAACGGGCCATTAGACTGTGCAAGTTCTCAGCGACAAAGGTACATACGTCGAAAATTGCTAGCGCGTAATGGTCAGCAATTAGCGTGACGAGCTCTCGGACGTCCCTCCCCCGCCTCGTGACACGGACGCGCGGATACGTTTTATTTCCACCTTCGACGAGCGGGTTCTTTTGATCTCCGCGCGATGTACCATCTTCACTCGCTCGTCGGCCTCTTTTTCTTCTGCCCGATTCTCTCTGAAGCCGCGTGTGCTACCGATAGACGCGTTCTTGTAAAATGTATATTTAGTTGCAACCTGACGTCTCTCGCAAAACCAAATAGAGCTTTTGAGTACCTCTGCTTATGATGAAAGATACTTTTATTACGGTCGGTTCTAACCTCAAAGAAGCTTTTTACTGAAAAACTTGAAAAAAAGAAATAAATATAAATAAAAGTAGAAAGGATTCTGAAAGTAGAACATTTTGACAAAATTTGAAAACAGTCGATTTTTTCTTTAATTTATTAGAATTCTTTCATGTGAAAAAGAATATATATATTTTTTAAATTTAGGTAATGAATTTCATAAAAATATAGTTTAGTCATATTTGTAAATTATATTTTCACCCGCGAGGGAACGAAGTCAAATTTATGATATTTGAAAAAAAATTTGACCATTAAAAGCATTGATTATGAAAAAGATTTTCATATTAAAAATTTTGTGATTTCGATCACTTCATTAATTTTGCAAAATATTGCAAATATTGAAATATTCTATTTATATACCTTACTGCCACTTTTTATAAATTTTTCATGTAAAATATATATTTTATAAATTTATATAATTAAAATCATAAAAAAATTATATATAATTAATATATTAATATATTTTTTTTATATAAAATTTTTTAAATATATTTAGAATATATTTTCGTTCTTGAGGGATTGGCGCATTTAATATAGACACTGTTAAAAATAACTCAATTCCAGTTTTAATGTTACATTTGTTAAGTTGGCAATAGATCTTAGGTTAGGTATCAAATGCCACGTGTCGGTTGAATTAAACTTGAATTGCAATCGGAATACGTGAATCGTGCACTTCTCTGACTAATAACATTAACATTTTGAACTGGTTTTTTGTTATCGCCTCACGATAGTCAATAGAAAAATCTATCTCAGCCGTCAGAATTAAGTTGAGATTCCGTTTGTTGGAGCGCCACTTGTCGGTGGCGCCCTCTGTCCCTCTTGATTTGTTTTAATGTTGAACCCCGCGGCCTTTCTTCACTAGGGACAATGCATTTTGTCATCGAATGATAAAACGAGGATTGTTGGAAGGAAGAAATGACGAGGGAAACCGCAAACTGGATTCCACAAATGGTAAATGGGGATCTTGTTAAATTTTATTGCCGTAACAGTCGCGTCTGGACGTATTCGGGACAAGAGCGCCGTTTCCATTCAGACTTGGCGCGCATCTTCCACTTTTGGAACGTCTCGGTGGCGACAAAAAGCGACAAAAATTGTGCGACGAAAAAGAAAAAAAAAGTAAACAAGGGGAGGGGAAAAAAGGATTGCAGGTCTTTTAATTGCGGTCCAATTATTCCTATGCCGGCGGGTCGTTCGAAAATTTCGCTCTCGCGCAAATCTGCCGCGACAAATTGGCTTCTGCCAGGCGGGGAAAAAATGGAAATAATCGCCAGATGGCGCGACGAGATCCGTCGGCGCTATTTCGTGGCAGATGGCGCTGATGATCGCACGCTGCAAAAAGTGTGACGGCTGGAATGAATAGAATTTGTTCTCGAATTTGTGATTAATCAAATTATGTAATTAAGTTAGAAAAAAAAATTAACGAGCGTGAGAATATTTTAGATTTCAGTGTGTTTTGGAGGGGTTCTTTTTTCTGATCTTTGGACATCCAATTACGGAGTTATCAAACATTTCATTTGTTCGAATTCGTGGCGGATTTAAAAGTTCGATTTGTCGGCCCAATCATTGACTCATCAGCAAGAAACGAAAAGTTTTTTGTTTTTGAAATCAACGAGCCCGGCATAGCCGTGGTAATTATGTTTGTGACAAAAAGCCGGTCGTTATCGCGAAATCAGCCGTGATCGGTTTAATGGCGGAAGAGTTTTTGTCCGAATGAAGTTATTTTCAGGGCGCGTTTCAAAAACAACGATCTGAGAGAAAATTAGCCATCCGGAAGCGAAAAAAAAAAAAAAAAAATTAGGAGAAAATTGGTGGCACAGCTGATGAAAAATTGGCTTCTCTGTTCGATGTCGTTTCGCGCTCATTTGGCAGAAAAACGTTTTGACGTCTCACTTTTGGGCCGATCGAAATTCTTCGTCCCACTTGATCGTCCAAAATTTTATCGCTCTAGATTCACAGGAAGAACTAATTTATACTAAGAGGAGTAATAATAATATAAAAAAGGGTATAAAAAGTGGAATAAAAGTTGCGAAGCAGATGCGAGGAAGAAAAAGTGACGCCTAATCAGATTCAGTTTTGGGGCATTTTTAATTTCAACATTTACGACTGCGCGAAATTGACTGCCAACCGTTTATGAATATTAAGCAGCGGGGCGCTGATAAAATTTTTTATTGCCGGACATTTAGCCGGTTTCGTGACAAAATTAAAGCGAGGCCCGATAGGCATCGGCCAGGGATAAAAACATTTCGCTGCGAATTTACATGAACTATATTCACTCATGAAATGCAAGCGATTAATTACATAATGCGATTAACACGCAGGGACCGAGTTACGTTATCGGCTGTAAAGTGATGTTCCCCGTCAAGATAATCGGGCCTTACTTTGAAAAACACAAGAAAACACGTCGCAGTGTTTTATCTTTAACGTTACTTTTTTTATTGCAATTCTTGAACGTGCAGGTGGCATATAAGACATTCTGATCAATTTTCGTGATTATCGTAATTTCGAAAAATTATTCAATTATGATCGTAATCGATTGGACGTGCCATTACATAGTAATATAATATTTTCAAAAATCTAGAAGAGTTTCAATTTTTTTCTTTTCTTTTTTTTTTCTTCTTTGTAATGTTATTAGTCCAAATGACAATTGCCAAAATGAAAATTTGTTTAAATTTCAAATTAGAAAAATTAAATAGAAAAAAATTTTTATTTTAAATAATCAACTTTTTATTTTTATATTTCGGTATGCCAATTGTCAAAATGTCAAGTCAAGAATTCAGAGGATTGTTGTCAAAAATCAATTTTTTGGTTCAAAAATGAAACGTTTATTTTGATAAAAATTTTTTTATTCTGAAAACTTGTCAACATGATGTGTCAAATTTGAAACTTTGACAGTCGTTATTAACGTTTGACAAGTTGACAGTCAAGTTTTCCTTTGCAAGTTAATAAAGAATGTGTTTTTAAACGAAATTAAACTTCATTCCAATATTTTGATTCATCAATTTTTCAAAATGACAAACTAGAAGTTGACAGCTGTAAAGACATTTATAACATTACCATAAATAAATATTCCAATTCTCATTTTGTAATTTTCTTCTATAAAATTAAAAAAAAAGATATATTGACATTCTAGTCAATTGTCAAAATGGTGACTGTCAAGTTGACAACTGTCAAGATATTTATAGTAACACCATGATTATTTCAGTTATTAATTTAAATTTCCATAAAACTTACTTTTTCTAAAATTAACAGATTTAATATTAAACATTCTGTTACGTCAATTGTCAAAATGGTGACTGTCAAATTGACAGCTGCTAAGGTATAATTTTTTGAAATTATATACTTCAGAAATTTAGTTTGTTCGATTGATTACGTGTAATTGAAGTTACGATTTACAGAAGTGGAAAGATGCTGCAGACTCTGTGAGAGTGCGAAGTAAAATTGCGGTTGTAAATCACTGAGTTTGACAAACGTATCTAGTTTTGATACGTTGGTTCGCGTAATTAATCACACGGCTGTCGGGCGCTCTCGTGATGCACGTGGATAATCTCCAGCTCTATTATTCCAAAAAGAATTATAATAATGCGCTATCATAATAACAGTTAATTGCGCAACGCTAAATCAAACGCTTGATTCAATCGGCTTTGTTTAACTGACAGCCAACTTGACGCGCGTGCTTACTTTATTATTTAATAACAAACGGATTACTTTTTACACGCGACGATTCACCTTTCACTCATCATCGTCAGCATTCACGTCTACCCACCTTTTGTGCTGCGTAATTGTTCTCGTCAAATTATTAGTTGTTGAATTAAATGTTAGAGAAAATTAAAGTTCCTTTTTTTTCTTTTCCTTTTTTTTAATTATAAAAACGAGGGAAAAAACGCCAGGTTACAATGTATAAGAACGGAAACGTTCTTTTAGCTCGTGAGGTTGCGCCTCGGGGTTGCAATTAATTTAATTAAGCCTGGCGATTCAAAAATGAGCAACGCGAATTCAAATCAGAGGCGCAGCTCAAACTTGCAACACGCAATCGCGATACATAAATAGGTATCACGAGTATAAGCTAATGCCACATTCGTAATGCGCGAATTTTATGGAATGTGAAATTGACTGACAATTTAATATCAGTTTAATTATTCCGTTTGCTGTTTGTTTTTGCAAATTTTCCATTCCATTATTGTCAGAGACAATGTGAAAAAAATTGAACTTGAAGAAATGCCCTGTTAATTTTATTCGTTTCGAGTTGTAAACGCGGTTATAAATATTTCGAAAGGAACATTTTGTTAATTGAACAGTTAAAAGCAAAAACTAATTGGAAAATTAATTTGATCTTGGGATGAAAATAATTTTATTAACGAAACAAATGAAATAATAATGGGAAATAAAAAATTGGCATAACCGACAGTTTTGTGGAGGATTAACGATCCGGTGATTTAAACGATATTGCGTTTTGCTAATCAGCCGGTCTAGGCGTTGTTCTTTATGAAGATATAAGAGACAAGCGCCGTGATTGGAGATGATTATACCGCAACGTGGTTTTGACGTTGCGTGATCTTCGTCTGCGAGAAAATTTATTTCAGATGCTATTTTCTTGTCTAGACTAATCGCTCCATTGTCTATAAATTCTTAGCCACGACTACATTTTGTATACGCAAACTCATTTGCAAAAACATTTAAATAAAAAAAAAACTTATTTTTCATACTTGAGCTGTGAATTGTTTAAAAAAGACATCTTAAAATCACTCAAACTTTAATGTATTTATTATTCAAAAATACATTATTTTGTGCCATCAAAAATGTCATTGAAAAAAATAAAAAAAAAAATAATAACAAACATATTTATATATAATTTGTATATTAAAAATTTCACCAATTGCATTTTTGTAGCAACAGTTTTCAAATTAGTTTGGTTCCAAATAAAAAATTGATGTTGATAAGTAATTTTAGGAAATGAACTTCATTTATTATTATCATTTATTTTAATTAAAAATGAATAAAATTTACCAATAAAAATAGATTTTCAAAAAAGGGAAAAAAACTGCATCTTAAAATATCTTCCTTTCGTAAGAAAATTATTTTAAATAATGATAACAAACAAATTTATATAATTTGTATGAAAAATGTACCAACTTTTGTTGTCATGTAAGAGTGAATTTGAAAATTGGAAAAATGGGGTTTAAATATAGCCGTTGTCAGGGACGTTGATTTGTACATGTTTTTTTTGTTTATTTTCGCTGGATAGGAGTGATTTTGGTGCGGAAGAAACGAGAGACACTCGTGCATCGGGATGGAGCTCGCGTTATCATTAGACAAACTGCAGGTGGGCTTGAAACAAAATACACCACACGAGCGTTTATTAGAAAGATAACCCACCGACCAAGAATGCGAATCAATCCATCAAGCTGGTAGCCAATGAATGCAATCAGCGGACCGCGAATCTCCTTGTGTTCATCTTTTATCGCTTCCCCGTGTAATGATCCTTACGTCATTATACTGACATATTATTACAGGCGTAACTGTAAGTCCCTGTGGATACGCGTTATTTCATAGATATTAGTTGCCAACGTAAGAATTATTCTTCGCCATGGAGAAACTGTTGGAAGGAAATTATCAGGTCATTTTATTATGTTCAGTTCCGCATTTCTTTATGACAAAAAATTTTCAAGTAAAATAAAACAAAATTAATGTTTTTATTTTTTATGTTTTTTGATATTTAGTTTCCATTTAATTTTTCAGTTTTTAGAAATGGTGCGAATTGATTGTTTTTGATCTTTTATTTAGCATTTTTTGAAATGATGGAAAAATTCTTTGATTTGGATAAAGTTGATTTGAAAAATGAAATAAAAATGATAGAGTTGAATTTTTTTTGTCATAAATTTGTGATCGTTCAACAGTGATGACTATTTCGCATGAATTCATGGTAATTTATATGTTTTCACGTTCACTTGGACTCCCACACAAAGTAGACTATATATCTTCGCTACTGTATTTTACACCGCATATCTCGTGCATGAACTATGATACCGTGTACCGCGCCAATATCGCCTTACACAAGTCGGTGTATCAGATCTGTTGAAAATATTTCATCCATCATCATTTGACACTGTCACTTATTAAAATCAAATTTCAAAAGTTCTATTCAATTTACTTTTATCAATGTTTTTAACAACTGAAAATATTTCTTGTATAAAAAAAATTAATTAAGAAATATCATTTTTCGAAAAGTATTATATAAAATGTACAAAATTTTTTTTGTATTAAAAAAGTTACATTTTTATAGAAATTGTTTCTTTCAAGTTTCAGTGAACAAATTTGAACGAAAAGTTTTAATAATTTTTGTGTTCAACAATCGAAAAATTTTTTTATGAAAAAGAAAAAAAAAGAAAAATTATTGAAAAATATTTTTTTTAGAAAGTAATTTTTTTTTATATTAAAAAAACCTTTTTTTAGAAATTGTTTCAGTTTCAGTTTTAGTGCGATTTTCGAACGAAAAATTTGTCGGTTACAGACAATGCCTCGTCGAGTATAAATAATAAATTGTTTTTTGATGAGAATTTCGTCTGGTTTGTTTGCAAAAGCGTCATTCAGCGAGCATCGCGAAAGATTTTTATCCCGAGAGGCCTGGGCTTTTTGTTCGTCAATTGCAAACAATGGGCGAAAGAGAGAGAGAGAGAGAGAGAGAAGGAACGAGTGACAGCGAGAAAGAGAAGGAAAGAGGCGGGCGAATAGTTCGGGGGTGTGCGTATAAAAAAATAGCGAAATAAAATTTTACAGGCGCCATTCC
>JAAMPD010001059.1:30669-49215 GCA_025266255.1 Trissolcus basalis | reverse complement strand
CAATTGGATATATTTTGATTGAATATTTTTATTAGCAGTTCTGTTTCGAATAATTCGGAGAATACACATGAAAGAGTGATTATTTAATCGAGCAGAGTGCAACATCAAACGCTAAAAATGAATATATTTCCAGTTTTGATAAAAAAAAGTATTATGAAAAAGCCTGTAACAAATAAAATGTATCTGTTCAAAGCACGAGATTACAGCGACTCAATAATAAAAAATTTATATCAATTCAGAGAAATAAAATATAATGCAAAAAATGTAAAAATTAAATTTTATAAATTTTCATTCTGGTGATGTAACATGATTGTACTTTATGAAACATAAGAATCTTGTTATTCTTATTAAAAAATAAATAAACATATTATTATCACTATAATATAACATAAAGAAACAGTACATCTTATCTTTATTTTCATACGAATTATAGTGCAGGTCAAAATGACCCATCCGTCTTTTTCGTCGGGCAGTATTTTCCGATCCTTTTGGTGTTAAAACTTAAAAAGGATTATAAATAAAAGTACCGATAAGAGGATTATAGTAATAATAATTATTTCAAGATTAAAACAAAATCAGATCATAAAAAATTGATTAAACTGGTCGGATTAAATAATAACTAAGTTTATAAATAACCCTCTATTGCATTAATTAATTTGAGCTTTTTATTTGTCACAGACAACAGAACTTATCACTTTCAAGCGGAAGATGAAGCGGATCAGCGAGCTTGGATGTCTGTTCTAGTCAACTGCAAGGAACGCGCTTTACTTCGCGCGTTCGATGCAAGCGGAAAGGCGGAAGCCGGGCAGGGAAATCCTAGTTTAGTCGAGCTCCAACAGGCCGTCATACGATGCGTCATGAGGTTACCCGGAAATGACCAATGCTGCGACTGCTCGTCACAAAACGGTCCGTGGCGTAAAAAAAGTTTTAGTCCAATTATACACACCAGAATCGATCGCATGTTTACAAGAGACCCGTACAAGTTGCGCAACACGATCTAAAACTTTTTCATCAAGCTCGATCGACATCTCGTATCGATTTCATTTCATTTTTGCAATAAATGGAGCATGAATGCTCAATAGACACGATTAGCTAAAGTGAATTGGTTCGATTTTCATTTGTGCAAAATACACTAGCGTACTTATCTACGTTTCTTTAAATGCAATTGTACTTAACAGAAAAATTACGGTAATCTGATTGGAAATTGTAAAATGAAAAAAAAAAAAAAAAAAAATTAGTGAAAAACAAATATAGAGAGATGAGTGTGTTTTAGTGTTATCGTGTTTGCGATTCATTGCCACGAGTTGAGTTGAAAAGTTCTGTATATCAAGTGTTGTTGAAATGAATCTGACATGTCAACAGATGCAACGTGGCTGTCGACAAACTTTGGGATAATTGTTTGCATTGAGTGCAGCGGGATACACAGGGATCTTGGTGTGCATATATCGCGGATCCAGTCGTTGACGCTGGATAATGTGGGCACATCGCAGTTGTTGCTTGCGAGGTACATGACCAATCAAACATTCAACGACGTCATGGAAGCGACGTTGCATCACAACCTCAAGCCATCGCCCACGTCCACAATGTGAGTCATGGTGTTTATATGCGCGCGCGCAAATCGATATTATTTATAAAATCACAACATCCGGACTTTGCTATGTCATCTGAAAGCAGATTGTCCGGTGGATGGACGGATGCTTTTTATTCCAACTTTTTTTTTCTGTCACATGCTTCTTTCATTTCACTCTGTCGTATCAAAGTGCACTGTATTGGAAACCAAAACAAAAACAACGTCGAGTTTGTTAAATTATGTAAAAAAACTCGTCTAGTTTAATCTCAACATTGTATTTCGAAGCCTAGTAAAATGTTTACCTAAAAATAAAGCACAATTTTTTATGTAAGGATTTTATGTAAGGATTTTGCCTTGTGGGAATGATTTTATATAATTTTGTCGTTTCAGGGATGAGAGATATGAGTTCATCCGAGCAAAATACGTGGACAAAAAGTACGTGATGAACACCTGCGCCGACGATAAGGACTTATTATCAGACTTGGAGCATGCGGTCAACAATCGGGATTTGCAACACCTCTTACAGGTTTATGCTGAAAACGTAGACCTGGCGGCGCCTCTGCCCACATCGGTATTTTTCTTTTTTGTTTCGGTTTTATCATCAGACAGAAATATATTTCAATTAGTGTCATCATTTGAATCGGAAATTTCATTGAGCACGGAATTTGAATAACGAAATGATATTTCGTAGGATATTGGGGAGACTGCACTTCATTTGGCAATTCTGCGCGAAATGGGAAACAGTTTATACATCGTTGACTTTCTGGTGCAAAATATGCCCAGCGGCGGGATCGACAAAGCAACTGCAGACGGCGACACGGCGTTGCATTTGTGTGCGAAACACGACAAATCGGAAGCTATGAAATTGTTGTTGCGAGCGAGCGCCGATCCGATGTTGAGAAACAAGATGGACAAAACTCCGCTCGATATAGCCCAAGAGTACGGCCACCATACGTGCAAAGAATTGGTAATTTTGTTGATTTTGTAACGTTACAATAAATCAAGCATTCGCGTTTCACCAGGAAAATAATACATTTTTGTCAAAAACAGTATTGTACGAAATTTGTAAAGGTTTATAATTAAAAAATTCAGTTTGTTTTAACGTAACATTGTATTGTTAAAATTGAAGTTGTGAAATTCCAATATAATTTTTACCGTTCGTTGCAATACAAAATTAATTGTCCATATTGTTCGGTACCATTGTCTCACTAATGGGTTATTCGATGAATTAACCACCTTGTGTCCTTTCAGCTAAGTCACGCCGTGCAGCGACAGAAAACGTTGTTTGATAATGTCAACATCGATTGGAATTTGTCACACGATGAAGGGTCGACCGACTTCTCAGATGACGAAACTATAATTGAAGACAGAGTGAGTAGACGCTGACAGAGTACAAATCTAAATGCTCTCTCATTTGCACGCACTTTAGTTGCAATTGTTTCTGTTTTATTTCATTGTATCAACGCTTTTCATTAACACGTTGTCTGTTTTTATTTTAGTTTGTTCCTTATAAAGTTAATCACAATTTTTACGATTCTAATCGTAAGGTAATTATAATTCAGTTTTTTCTTTTTTACGTACTATACATTTTTGAGTTGATATCAAACCATTGAAAATTGGACAATCAGATAAATATTTTATTGTTAATTTCTTCCAGAACGGATGTTTGACGCCGGAAAAGAAAACTCGGAGTCGGCCACCGTCCTACGCCGGCGGCGGGGTAAATTCCGGGGATTCCCCGGTGACTTTGCGCAGCCGGAGTAGCACCTGCGACAGTTTGCAGAGTGGTTCCTCGCCCGTTTCGTGCACAAATAGACAGCAGATGCCGCCACCGCCCCCGCCGCAGTCTCGGAAACCAGTCATCGGTATGTAAAGTTCGGCACAGGCAATGTTCATGGTGATTAACAATTAAGTAGAGCCTTTTGTTAATTTATTCATTTACAGCAACAGTAGTAAGTCGAGCCAAACGAGCTAGAAGTTAGTTTTAGTTGCATGCCAAGCGAGTTTCCTGTAACATTTGATTTGCGCCATTTTGTTTTGCCGAACCTTCTGGGTGTTTTTGAAAAAAGGGTTTTTGCAATGATTGGAAATTGTTACACGAGTGGATCAGGGGAACGTCATTAAAAAAAACCCTTTTTCCTTGACACAGAACAAACATGAGGATGACCGCCAAATTTGCCGCTGGCTTTGTTTATTATGCTCGTAACGCGTTTTGTCACTGCGATTTTTATTATTTGCTTTTTGCCCGTGTGACTTTTGTCACTGTCACAGTGTGTGCCAAGTCTCAACAAATCCCTCGACTCAAACATCATCAACCATTGTTCAGTCAGCCTCGGCTGTCTCTTCTCTTCAGGACTTCATCTCATTCTCAGCATCTGGTTAGAAGCCAATTCAAATCTTCAATCATCTGTTTATCACTGAGATCTCGGTCTCTTCACCTCACGACCAGTGACAATTTTTTTGTAAATAACAAGAACAAGAAACGAACGTTTTCACGGCGCTGTGTTTAACGCAGCGCCACCTGCTAGCGAGCGCCATCCTCATGCAAGGTCACACACAACATCGCGTTGACAAATGTTAGAAGAAGAAAGAAAAGAACACGGTATCGAACGAGGCATTTGTTTTCCAGCATCCTCCTTGATGCAGGACATGTCGCTAAACTTTCATGGGTCGTTAAAGAAGCGGGTGGCGCCAGCGCCGCCTGTGGGCAGCTGCGCGCACTACGGCACGCTGCCCTCCGCGGCGTCGCACAGCCGCACGATCAGCGAGCCGATCCTCGCCGGGCACTCGACCCACACCCTGCCGCATAACTTAAATAGCCTTAACGGGCAACACCACAAGCGCTCGCCCAGCAGCGACTCCTCCACGGGACACGGCAAGTTCCATTTAATTCCGCACTCAAATCTTAGCCGCTATCATAGCTTGCGCAGATATGATACTAAACCTGTGCTCAACGGTAGGTGGCCAATTGCTTTGCTTCTTCTTCTTTTATTTTTTCGTTTGTCACATTGTTATTTTTATACATTACCTTTTTTTTATCGTTAGATGGGATGTGCGAATTGCACTGCTGTTCGAACTAGAGCTTACTATTTTTCATTAGTTTATTGAGACCTGCAGAATCCTGTAAATCATGGCTGACGATTGTTTCAAGCTCCAGATGGCGCTGCGAACATTCTTCTGACCCATTTTTCGTTTTTTACTATTCTGATGGCACTGTGAACTGTGTTTCAAACTGTCAATTAAATAGTGGGAAGAAATAAAAGCATTTAACTAAGATTGATGTTAATTAATGAGAAAATCTTAATATTATGATGTTATTAATTGTTTGTTCAAACGACCAATATGGCAGCCATGATTTTTAGTTAGAAAAAAATTCACGAGAGGTCGCATACGATTCTGCTGGTCTCAACAGAATGAATAGCAATTTCTGACCATTACAATACGTTGCAAAGTTATTTTCTCAGCTTGATGTTTATTAATCCGCAAGAAAACGAGCAAACATTTTTCATCTATTCGTGTTGCAACAAATTGACTGGTCAAATTGATCAGACATTCTTGTTTTTCTTCAATTTTAAAGCAATTACAGTTCGATTGATCGTCAAACTGACTGTTCTATTATTGTTTTGTGTTTCGAAATTGGAAAGAAAATGTTTCTGACCAATAAACAATTGTGTGTTTCATTCCAGCAGGTCTGGACAAATTGAACAGCTCGACTCTGCAGAGGCCGAGGAACCCACCCCCGCCAGCGCCATCTGTCATCAGTTCATCGCGATTGAGCAACGGCAGGAGCAACGAGTCGCTGAGTTCGATGTGCTCCGACCATGGACTCAGCAATCCGGTTCCTCCTCCGAGGAAGGTAAGATCGGTTTTGTTCACGAGGAGGCGCTGTTACCGAAACAATTACAGATGGAGCTACCAGTTGGTCTGGAGAAGTAGACTATTCTACTTTTGATTAGAAAATTCGTCAAAATGAAACTGCGAAATGTGTACCTTCTATCTTTTTACATTATTTATTTAATTATAATGTTCAAAATGGAATGGAAAGTATGATCACATCTCGTAGCGCCATCTTTAACTTCCCCAAAGTATGACTAAGAATCGGAATTATTATTTAATTGTGTCCCTGATTAAAGTTAAGAGAATTTGGCTCAAAAGATTTTTTTTTATGACGACAACTTGTTGTCTGTTAAAGTTGCTTGTTAAAAAGATTTGTTGAATTTAAAGTCGATTGTGTGAAATGGAGATTGTTAAGCGCGAGTGTGGAGTAGATGAAGAATTCTTATGAAAAGGTGTCTGTTGATTCTCTTTGTGATTAACCGTTGTTGATCCAGCGGAGGGACCGATCCAGACTTGAGAGCTACGCTGAGGAGCCCTCGCCTTTGCTCCAAAACGTGAATCTGGTAATCTCTCGTCACCCCACACTTAGGCATGCTACACTTGACAAGCATCCCCAGTTGTCGTACAAGTCTGTCTTTACGCAATTGTATTTTTTCGTTTCAACAAGAGAAAAGAAGTTTTTTTTCTGTTCATCCATTCGTTACATTTAATTTGTTTATACAATGTTTGTACTCGATTGTTCGTCAAGTAACTGTGTAAGAGGCCGCTGAATATTTGTACTCATTCAAAATTGGACATTACAACGTCTCGTTAGAAATTCAACATCTGCCTATATTATACAGACGTCGTTCTTTCAAGTGTAGCACAAGTTCATCGCATGTTTGACTCATTGACTTTCAATTGATTTGCAGAACTTTCATTTCCAATCGCGGAAATTTTGGAACTGAATAGCAATTACCGGATTGTCAATTGTCATTATTCTTTCACCAATGCAATTTTTGTAAAACAATTTTTCTTTCACCAAAGATTAAGCCTGAAAAACTTTTTTATTTGTTTGTTGTCTTTATTTTTATGAATGTTTTATTTCAGTTCGCTTTCGTCGTGAATAAAATTCAAGTTTACCAAAATTTCCTCTTGGCATTTGAAACATCACTGTGCAGCCATTTATTTGCAGTTTTAGCATGCGAGTCGTGGGTGCTTCAAAATTCATATCTAGATATCGTGATACTGTTATACAACTTTGGTATCTTCGTTTTTGTAAAATGCATACTTGCATGTATTTTTTTTAATTTACTCAATTCATTGTATGGTAAAAGATCATTGAGTAAAACATTGTTATAGAAATTAATCAATGCTTAATTGTAATTTTAGATCTGTATCCCAAATAAAAGGTACATGAATTTTTACTTGGGATATTCATTGAACGGATGCCATGAGATTCATTTCAAATTCTGATTCATGATAATTTGCATCTGTTTAATAAAAAGTCAACAACTTAACGCACGAGGAAGCGCGAGATAAAATCACAAAAGATGTTTCACGTTCAGCATTCATTGAGTGGGCAAACAAATAAAATTTCAAACAACATCACAATCACAATAGTTTGGTTATTTTATAAAAATCAGGTCCTAATTGTCTTCATTTTATTTTGTGATTATTTGTGATTGCTAATTCAAATATTTATAGCGTGACACACCAAAAGTGCTTTATTAATGCAGCACTGCTGATTTTGGGAACTGATCGACGATGCATTTTGAATACTTTTTAAAACGTATTTGCAATTTATACTTCTTAAAAATATATTTCGTTAACGGGTAGTTTTAAAAGTTATTTTAAAAAAAATGTGTTTTCAGTTTCAAAGGTGTGAACTGAAAAAACTCGATTGTTTCCCAAAAGAATATTTAGAATAAAAAGAAAAAATGAAATGATAAAAAAGAAGTTTAAACGAATTGAACAAATTACAGCCTCCAATGTCCTCGAATTTGGGCGGACTGCGTCGCTGTCGCGCTCTCTACGACTGCGAGGCCGACAACGACGACGAGCTTTCCTTCCGCGAGGGGGAAGTGATAATCGTGATCAACGAGCATACGGACGACGATAACTGGATGGAAGGCGTCCTAGAACGGGATCCAGAACGGCGAGGAATGTTTCCTATCAGTTTTGTGCACATGTTCCAGGATTAATGATAAAGACAATCAAAAGCACAGCAACGCTGATCTGTCAAAATATCAATGACACTGCCCAGGGCGATGCAACAGAAAGAACGTTCATTATTTTGTCTCGTGCTGAAGGTACTAAGCGAATTTCAGTGATTCATTTTGTTCCCATGTCGATCGATTTTCTTTCTTTTTTAAGTTTTTTATTATTTTTCTTTATTTTTATTATTTTTATTTTTTTTGAAATGCACTCGTTGACTATTGTTTTGCAGTTGAAATTATATTTACGCGATAGTTGAATTGTTGCCGGTAAATAGTGTCACTTTTTGATTAATTAAATAAATTTTGATTGATCAAAAGATATTGTAGTTATCTGCAACGTCTTTCTGTGCATGCGGTTACTTACAAGATAAAATATGTACGAGAAAAATAAGAAGAACAATTGAAAAGTAAGACACGTGACACATCGTTTCACTTGCACCGCTTTTTAGTCTTTACTATCCAAAGATTTGTACTCGTAGATGTAAAAAAACAAACATGAAAGAAAAAAATGAAACTCGTAGCTGTATGAAAATGACTTCGATAAATCAACCATTTTGTGATAACGATAAGTTATTTTGTAATGGCAATACTTCATTTTTACTCGAACTGACTCGTTGAAACGATCGCTCGAACTTTGTAATAAATTTCTGGTCTTTTTGATATACATTGTCACAAGATTACAAACTGTCACGAAACATAATCCCACAGATGTCTGATGTACTTCGCAGTCGAGGAAAGAATTTATAATTGTGGGTTAAGGCGAGTTAGAAGTTGCCCTTCCCCCCCCCCTTTCCCTTTTTTTTACGTTCAGATGTTGTTCCCAGTTTGTTTTGTGGATCACTTGTCTAACTCGTTTTAAACCACGCGATTAATATAAAACTTAAAATTTGAAACAAAAAAGAATAATAAAGTATATAAATGACAAAAGTTATACGTATCTACGATATGAAAACAAAAATATATATATATAAACTGTATCGAGATAAGACAATTTTAGTCAGTAGAGAAATTACGTGTTGCATTATTCGTAAAAGGAAAAAGTTTCAAACAAAAAAAAAAAAAAAAAAGAAGAAGTAAATTAAAACAAACAAAAAAGTGTAAGTAGAAACGCGAAACCAAGGTTTAGTTTTAAGTACGGTTTTCTAAAAGGTTTTTCGCACACTTGTTTGCGTGAACCGATTGTAAATATGAATTTTCTATGTGATTGGATCTCGTTTTTTTTTATTGCAATGAGATCGGGCGACACATTTTCAAAGTTTGCGAAAAATCATGTTGAGACTAAGTTTTCGACTTTTAAATTGGATGTGCATTTGGTAGAGGTTTTAAACAGAGTATTACATTCCACTGTCAGAAATGAAACAAAAAAAAAAAATCAAACATCGCGAGTGAATGATCAATAAGTCATTGTCATGTTTTTGCTCCAATTTTTTAAAAGTGTCCACGCTTGTCGAGTGTTTGTAAATAATTGTTCACGCGATTGCGCGCCCATTCGCCATAGACGACTTATTTATTGACTTATTTAATGTTAATTTATTGTAATTTCGTCTTTCTTATTTTTTGTAACGACAACTTCGGTTCGCAAGAGTGGCTTAAAATATTTGATACAAAATTTCTTCTGTGATACTTCGATGTTACAAATACGGTGGAAGTATTATTCGTTGATAATTTTATTTTTTCTTTAAACTGTTAATTGAAAAGTTATATTTATTTTTGTACCAGCATGAAACCTTCTTTTAGACTTTATTGAGATGATTCAGTACTTCAGTCCTATTGTTCATTCTGAAACATGTCTTGCCAAATTTTAGCACACAACAGAGATTATATATAACGATACGAGTGTGATGAAATTTAAATATTTTATCAGCGATGACAATATACTTTGAATTGTAAAGAAATATATTCAAAAGATATCAGATTATATATTGAAGAAATATATCTATATCAAAAGAAAAATATGTATATCAAAAAAATAAAAACAAAAAAAAAAGAAAATGATCCAGACATTATGAGAATATTCTAAGTAAAACTTTTTATAAAGGCTCTGTAAATGAAGTCTTATAAATGTTTACTTGGGTTGAGGGGTTATAAAATATATGTAACTGTTGATTCGGATGTTGAACAAATTGATTGAATTTTAATAATTTTTGCAAATATTGGCGAGGCATGTGTCGCGAATTAGTAACGTTTTCAATAGTTGAGCAGCCACTGGAAATAATACTTCTATCGAGCAAAATTAAGACGTATACCCGTTACCTAGAAATATGAGAAATACTTAATTTCAAAAAATATGTCAAATTTGTATCTTTTCGACTGAACTAAGACAGATGTTTGCAAATACTTTGACGGTTTTGTTATTTACTATTTTTAGCATGGTTGTGTAAATACATACGTTGATACAGTTCTTTACCACTAATCATCTACGAAGCGTCCTTAAACCAGTCTTAAAATCAAACGAGCGAAACATGATTTTTTATTTAATGTGCCATGCAATATTGTCAGCATCATAACGTGACTCACGTGCTCAAAACCAATCCAATTCATCAATACCTAGGACGCTTTGTTTAATTCGATGTTTATAAATATATGTACGTAACTTTAGTGCGCAACGACAAATGAAAAAAATGATGTGGATATTATAATAACGTTACGAAAACAAAAAAACCTATTTAAAGAAGAAACAAAATCACTCGTCCTACGCTTTTGGACGAGATAGATATTAGATGGATTGTAAGTATTTATTATGTACTTTATCATGCAAATAGTCAACTTGAAGAAATGTAAAATTAATTCAGATAATAAAATTTCTTCATCGATAAAAGTCATTGTTCTTCATTTAACTAAAACTTTTAATAACAAGCGTGGAATATCGGGTGATTTTTGAAATCGGAAAAAACAATAATTTTATTTAATAATAACAATATTTATTTTCTAGTCTGTTGTAGCAACAATCATATATCAAGTCCCTCGCCTACTTTGTGGTCGAAAAGATTGACTTCTAGTTGAGAATAATACAGTTTCGGTAGAGTAATAACACAATCCTTAGCTGCAGTTGTTTCTTGAAGATTAATTACTTCCTGGACGAATTTGACGGATTCAAAATTTCCTATCCCTTTCATTGACCAGTGCCACTTCTTTCCACTCGAAATAACTCCGCTAATCCAGAAGTTCAAATTTTCTTTCTGCAATACAAGAGGAACCAAAAATTAACAAAAGCCATACAAAATGAAGAAATTAAAAATAACTAATCACTACACGATTGATAAGAAATTCATTTTTTTACTAGGTCGAAATTAAACACCTGCAAGAAAAATAGATCTTCGAAGCAGTGCAAAACGTAAACCGCGTTTTCCCCAAAGGGCAGTGGGTAAGGCACTTGTATTTTGGGTGTGTAAAAATGTATAAAAGGTCCTCTATGAGAACTAATCAAATGTTGTAAGATTGTTGCAGAGCTCGTTGTTTCAGTGCAGTCTCCCCTGGACAACGGACAGACGAACCTAAAATCAGACATGGATTCCGTAGAACCGCCCCAGTTCGGTGTGTGAGGAACACTCAAAAACGATCCGGAACGTGCAGAATTCAGTTGCATGTTCAGTTCACCCCGATCCTCGCCAGTGAGCTCTCCAGTGCTCGCCGATTTTGTTCGATCTAGATGTTGCCCGAATGCTTTTTTCAACAAGTAATCTCGTCCATTCGGGTGGGACTGGGCGCTCACTTCCGGAAGACTTTCGGTCGAGGATGCTTTGACATAGCTCCTCATCAAGGGAACGAGGTTTGAAAGTAGGTGTTTTGGTTTGGACAAACTGCTCCTGGAGCTGTGCTTCTCTTTGCTTTTCTTCGGCCCGAAGAGCCTCTCGTGCAATGAATTTCCCTGACAGGAACTCGAAGGATCGGTTAACGAGATCGAAAAATTTTCTTGGAGCACCCGGTGAAGTTTATCTGCTAAAAGACACCTACCCTGACCGAGTCTCACCTGAAAAAGTTACAATTTTAATTAAATTCAATTGAAGTTGATTGAATTTAATTTCTCAATTTTAAATTTGATATTTGTATCTTACACGACAAACGGGGCATCTTTCTGTTTTTGGTCTGCACCCAACGCACAAAATGTGACCATGGACGCATTGCGAGACAGGTGGTGCTGAACTTTCCAAGCAAACCGGACACTCCAGAGCCTTAACCACTCCGGAAATTGTGCAGGCTAATTTATTAGCCACTTCTGGCAGAGGTCCACGCAAAGCCACTGCTGTGTCTGCCTTGTTGGTGAATGTCGGACCTGCAGGGCATTCGTAGACCGGATCTTCTTCGCTGGACGCAAAGAAGTCGTCCCGAGGTCGGCGCCAGATTTCAAGGTTCACTTGGTTTGTTCGACCAATTAACGTTGCGATATCTTGCATTCGCACACCCAGAAGATCGGCACCGTCAACTTTTAATAGACAGTCTCCGGCTCTAATAAACAATTTAACATTTATACATGGATCCATATATGTTACCCCATAAATAATTCATGGTTTCAAATTTAATAAGTATGATTTCAAATATAATAGAATGTATCCTCAAAATCTAACTCTTACATTATATAAATTCTCTCTTATATAAATGGATATATAGCTTTTTTCAAGTTTTCCTTAAAAATTAGAAACGGTAATTAAAATATGATTGTAGACCTGAGACCAGAAATGTCAGCGATGCTATCTTTTTGAACGGAACCAACCCAAGGATATGGATCCCATTTGGAGCGCGACAAGTGAAACCCTCTTGTTCTGTTTCTTTCACTTTTATCATTTAGGTTTATGGGCCTCAGCGTCAACTCTTCCCTCCCAGCCGAAATCACTACACTTGGCCCGTTTCGATCGTCCATCTTGTGAGAAATCAATTTCAACTTTTCACTTTTCACGCGTTCATCGATCTTCCACTCCCGAACGTGTCTGACGGTCTCACTTCCGACAGCCTGTTCGAGTTATCACAGAAACAACACTGGTTCCGTTTGATCCAGCTGCTAATGTTTTCCACTTGTATTGTAAAAGTTGTTCACCTTCACCCAAATACCTCTTGGCCTTGATACTGAATTCGCTACAAGATCACTGAGATAAAGCTGTCGGTGTTTTTTGTTTTTCATTTCACGCCTATCAAATAGGCTTAAATTCGTATGATGAAAAAAAAACAATTATTCCGGAATGATGAATAAAATTAGAGAGATAGAGAGAGATTGAATTTTTTTTATTATTAAAAGAATATTTGCATTTACATCGCAAGAAAATCGCCTCTGTGGTTTTGTATTAGTACAAAGATAAAGGATACTTATGTACATACGTAAGTTTCAATCAAAATGATTTATGATTCTTTTCAATAAAAATTCAAAAAAGTAGAAACAATTCGCAAAGTATAATGTCGTTCCGGGAAAAGACATTGAAATGAAGTAGATTCGTGAATCTACCTTGGAAAAGGCGATGATGAAATGCTCATGATATGTATTGCGTCGCTCGTCACTTAATAAAATCAACTCATCCGTTTTATTGTAAAAAAATCCCTTAAATCCAGATTTCATTCAAAAAATAAAAAACGGTATTTTGTTCTCGGCAAGCTCTTGTAAATTGTGCTGTCAACTCGATGACATCATCACCAACATCCTTATTACATTATAAATATACACCTGTTTTATTTACAGCTTAACAATGACCAGTATCATTTAAAAACAATCAAATTGACGTTGAATAAACTTCGTAACAAGTAAAGACGTGTATTGCTCCATACCTGACGTTACCGTTCGTACGGTCAAGTCTTGTACAGAGTCATATACAGTCATATACAATATATAAATGAAAATTGAAAAATCGAACAAAAGTTTGTCGTGGGACAAATTTCAACTTCTTTTTTTTAACTTAGTTTGTACTTTTACTAGTTGTGGAGCGAGGAACACTATTGGTACAAAATATTCAAGCATTGATTCAGAGTATTTAGTGTGGCTTGCGTCGTCGCTTTGAGGACCAGGAGGTCCGGATCGAGGTGCGCAGTGGAAGATTCGATGGCCTGACTCAAGGCCATGCTCAGTTTCTCAGCCTTGTTGATCTGCTCCCGACAGTTGGCGAACGCGTCCAAAACTTCGAGCTTGGCAACAGGACTCCTCGCAGTCTTCGGAGGCTCGCGAGGCGGAAGCGGCGGGTGGCTCCCAGCTATCGCTCGCGTATAGATCTCGGTAACCGCTCGCAGCTTATCCACCCACTCCTGACGAGCTCGTGCGTCAGTGGCACGCAGCTTTATCATATTACCTGAAAATTTACAATCATTATTCCAGTCAATTGTTTCAATATTAAAGAAACTTTTATTTGCAATGCAAAGTTGTCATAATCTTTAATTGATGAGAAAAAAATGTATTTATCTGTTCGAACAGATCTGTTATTCTTTACAATGCCAAATACTCGAGTTAGATATTTATCGGACACATCAAGGAAACGTATCAATTTTATTCAAGGACTCTTGATGGATAGTTTCAATGACCATTTATTCTTTTTTTATGGACTTTTAATAAATGTGAATTGCTTTTTTACACTCTTTTTTGTTGAGTGGCTGATGTTTTCAATATCTCGATTTAATTATTTTCGATTGATAAAAGTTGATTTAAAAGTGAAGTGGAGATAAAGTAAATAGGAAAATTGTTTTTTTACCCGTGGCAGAATTGACGGTAAATGTATTGGAATCCTCATCGCTGGGAGCAATGACAGCTCCTGCCAGATAGATGGAGCACCTTGGTTTTTGACTTTTCTCCGACTCGCTGAGGAAGTAGTGAAGTTCGCCGGTTTCCGGGCTTAGGATGAACCACCGATATTGCCATCCTTTCATTGCGTTTGTGTACTTGTGCAACAAACCCTCGTAAGGGTACCTCGTCTGCACGCTCATCTTTGAATTATCAATTGCTGTTCAACTAAAATCACTTCTCCTCGTCCGACACCACATGCGCCTTTATTTATTTTATCTCGGGAAAATTTTCCGCTGCTAATTTTGTAATCGAAAAATAAAAACAGCTATCGATGCATCGTCGACTGTTAACCTTCTTGTACGTTCTAACTTCACTCTGAATCGCACTTTCTCGATTCTTAAAAAACTACAGGTGACGTTGATCTAATCACTTTGGAGTTTGTTAATTTTGTTGTGAAGCCTGTTGAAATTCTGACAGATCGGTCAAGTACAGTGCCAAACTTCGTGCTTCAGTCGATTGAGGTTATGTTTCTGGTTTATTTAGGTATACCTTGACAGCTTTTGGGACGGGAAGTGCGGTCGCGTGGTTGAATACATTTTGTTTTAGAGTTTTATTTAGTTTCAGCTCAGGTGTAAATTTAGAATTCAATTTTGTCTGCTTTTTATAATCAGGAATTGAATGTTTTGTCCTTTTTTATAGGCTCTCTTTCTCTGGTTTCCAGTTTCGCTATCTCACCACTAGATGGCGAACACTCGGGGGAGAGACGACAAATAAAAACAACAAAATACTCGATGAGTAGAGAAAAAGAAGTCTTTGGTACTGATAGACAACATCCAATCGAAACAAAATGGGAGATAAACAAGGATTATCAGTAAGAAAGAATTTTATTGCAAAATATCATTTCTCTTTGTACATCTTTGTAACAAAAAATATATTTATTCAATTTTGCAACCTAACCTAACTTTTAAGAAATGTCAAAACAAATTGAAAAGTGGAAATATTTGTGGTTTTTATTGTTTGTAACTGAGTTAACACGATTTATAAAATATAAAATATTTTCTATGTACAGTTTCAAATCTTTTGATCATATTCTTTAGGTTTATTGAAAAGAAATATGGGGTAAATAGTTTCATATTGAATAACTTGTCAGATTGTAAACAAACGTCAAAATTTCCTTTATTGATAGTCATTTTTAAATAATTCCAATTTGTTAACTGTTTTTTTTAGATATTATTAATTCATTTATTTTTACAGAAAGAGGAAATTGCAAAACAATTTATGCTCCCAGAGAGAAAAAGTAAGATAGCAACTTTACTGAAACAAGATGGACAGGCTTATTGTATATGTCGTAGTTCTGATAGTTCCCGGTTTATGATGTAAGTAACAAAAAGTTAAATCCAAAAATATGTAAATCAAAAACAAAAATAGGAAATCAATAAACTAATAAAATTGTAAATTTTGCAGCGGCTGTGACGCTTGTGAAGAATGGTATCACGGAGACTGTATAAACATAACTGAAAAGGAAGCAAAACGAATTAAGCAATTTTTCTGTATTGTAAGTAGCAAATTTTGAAAAGTTAAAAGAATTTTAAGTCTCACAAAAATAAACTTAATTGCTATACAAATTTCAGCGTTGTCGAGAAGAAGATGCGACTTTAGTGACTCGGTACAAGCCTAAGAGGACTGACCAAGATGATCGCAAAGTCAAAAAGCACAAAGACAAAAAAGACAAAAAATACTCGCGTCAATATGATTATGATTATAACGAACCGGTTATCAAAAAATCATCTAAACGTTGTGGACAGTGCTCAGGATGTTTGCGAACAGAAAATTGTGGCAAATGTGACGCGTGCAGGTAAAACAAAAACATTTTTTTTTCTTTCAAAAATTAATAAGTTGAAACATTCAATGTTTATCTGCAAATATGTTTTCAGACATCTCAAAAAATTCGGCCCATCCGTTCGTCTGAAACTGCGTTGCGCACACCGAATGTGCAGAAACCTCGATGATCCTCTGAAGTCATCAAAAAATTATAACAGAAATGCTAAGATAAGTAAAAAAAGGAGACGTGACTCAAGTAACGAGCGGCCTGAGCATTTGGATATTCCTCGGCACTGTTACGGTCCAGCTTGTACGAAACAGAGCCGAATTGGGAGCAAGTATTGCTCGGATGAATGTGGGATGAAACTAGCAACAAATCGGATCTACCAAGTTCTGCCGCAGCGGATACAAGAATGGTCGCTTACGACCTGCGTCGCTGAACAAAACAATCGGAAGGCCTTGGAGTCGGTTCGGCGGCAGCTGCATGAGGCTCGCAGAATCCTTCACGAGCTGGACAAAAGGCACGCTGAGTTAGATCGCTTAGTGGACAGAGCGAGAAACGCTGTTATCGATCCCAGAGCGGATACTGAAGACAATGATGATACCGAATTTAGCATGTACTGCATAACTTGTGGACATGAGATGAATTCCAAAACTGCCATTAAACATATGGAAAAGTGTTTTAACAAGGTAAATAATTTTGAACGATTTGGATTAAGAAATAATTTCAACGTTTATCACAATTGCTCCTATTGAAATAATTCTTTTGTTTTTCAGTATGAGTCTCAGGCCTCTTTTGGTTCAACTTTAAAGATCGAAGGCCAAATGATGTTCTGCGATTTTTACAATCCTTCTAACAGAACTTATTGTAAGAGACTGCGCGTGCTTTGTCCGGAGCATTGCAAAGATCCGAAAGTGAGTGATACAGAAGTCTGCGGCTGTCCGTTGGTATCCAATGTGTTCAACATAACGGGAGAGTTCTGCAGGGCGCCGAAAAAGAGCTGTGTCAAACATTATATGTGGGAGAAACTGCGGAGGGCAGAGATAGACATGGAGAGGGTGAGACAGGGGTTGAAAATTGACGAACTCGAGGAACAGGAAAAGCAAATCAGGTCGAACATGTCGACTCGAGCTGGAGTGCTGGCGCTGATGCTGCACTCAACCTACAACCATGAGCTCATGGAACAGATGACCCAGGAACAGAGCAGGGAACAGATGGAAGCTATGGAGGAGGAGATGCAACGAAGACACCAGATGCAAACCCAAGAGCAACCAAACGAAAACTAAGTTTATAATTTTTGCAATAAATATGTCGCTTTTGATCAAAATATAAAAATTCGTTTATTTACATTGTCATATTATTGTAAATACTCGTAATCATAAATCTTCCAAGTCGTTTGGGTCAATATTGGGGTTTAAAATTGTTTGCGTTCGGATAGAGAGATCAGCCTTCCGTTTAAATTCGTTGAGTTTTGTGAGCAAATTCTTGAATTTGTTGGCAACGAGAAATTCATAGTTCAAATGACCTTTCGCGTCTTCCAGCATTTTTTCATCGTAAACTTTACTGGCGTCATCTAAACAGTCAAGTTCAAACTTCAGTGCAGCTTGTAATACATATTCCTGAAATGAATTTAGAATATTTGATTTGTAAATCACCAGACATCTTTTTCTCATATAACATTGGTTTCTATTAACTCAAAACAGTTTTTGAAAATTGCTTACACTCCTTATTTTTTGTTTCAATCTTGTCCTCTCTGATATAAGAAACTCGAGATTGCCATCGTCACTTTTAATGGCCTGTTTTTCATCGTCTGGTGCAAGAATGTCGTCTGGTATTTTCAGCCAATCTATTATTTTTTTCTGTAATCGATAAATCATTACAATTGTTGATAAAATATTGAACGAACATTGTAAAAATAAGTGTTGATCTCAAGTATCACAATGAAAATCATTTACAATTTATTACTATTACTCTGTTATGAATTTCAGTTATAAAAAATGTAAAAAAATTACAATTACCCTCATTTGTACCAAATATGGAGTGATTTTCTCATAATACAACTTGCATAAAACTTTGTACATCTTGGCTGCTTTGTTTTTTGATTCCTCATCCTCCGACACGCTGACCAGTGATTTTGTCAACTCCTCGCAATGTTTTTTAATAACATTTTTGACACACCTGCACACTGAATCAAACACAAACTTATTTTATACTAATTAATAAACATTACTAACAATTACACAGCACATATAAAAAACAAATTAAATAATTGTTAGATTATTAAGTTATAAATAAGAGTAGGGTCAACCGGGGTAAATGTGACAGAAAAAAACAAAGTTGAATTTCGACGTTATTTCATTCAAAGAATAATGATGATTTAATTGTTTTAACATCGTATTTATATTGTTCAAGATCTTATTTATAC
>JAAMPD010001059.1:0-30652 GCA_025266255.1 Trissolcus basalis | reverse complement strand
GAAAAATGATAACAATTTATTTATAATTTCACTTCAAACTCTATACGCATTGTGTGCAAGACATGGGAGAACAATATTCTCTTTTGATATTAAACATTTTTAGTATTTTGTTAATAATAATTAGCGTGTCACAAATTACCCCGAAATCACAATTACCCCGGTTGACCCTATAGAAAACTTTTAAGATGTAAACAAATGTTGAACTCACTGCAGTCAAAGATACTGTTTACATGGATTCCATAATACTGATACTCGTATTCGTCATTTCGCGCGTCGTTTATACTTACGAATGCCATGTTCTTACTTCAACACAATATCAACAATCATAACTGTCAACAATGAAACAGTGTTAATTTTTTTGATCCGACGACAGGCGGGTTAGACGACGGTTGGCGGTTTAATTTCAAGGTCCGGAGCCATCTGGTGGTACTTCAACGAACTACCTGATGATCTTTTTTTAAAATCAAATATAAATCTTCTCTGCTAAAAAAAACTAAAGCACGTTCCAGATGTTAACCTGTCAAACTATCTAGGAAACAATATTTTTTTCATCCATTCCATTATCAAAAGTTGTGCATAATTTTACCTGGCGCCTTTTTTAATTTATTAAAAAGTTTTCTGAAATCTAAGAATCATTGCAATTTTCCTCCATGAATTTTTTTTTCTTTTTGAAGGATTGTATAATTGATGGAGTTTGGATTTGTTTGTGTTTGTATATTTGTAAACAAGAGCGAGCACTGTCGGACAGGTCAGCTGATTGGTGTGCGCGCGAGCGCGCCGCTCTCTCGGATCCGCGAAACGGTGACAGTCGGCGCAGAGCCCTCGGGAACGGCACGGGTCCGTCGGATGCTCGACGCGTCATGAACAGCCACAGTAAGTACCACTTGTTCTTCGCATCCGCCCGCGTGTCTGAACCGATGAAAAATAATTTTTGCAAACGAGCTCACACAGTTTGATCAAATTTCTGTTACTCAAAAATGTGTAATAATTTTTTGCAAACGTCACCGAATCATGCGCTCAGCCAAACATCAAAGTACAATGTGCACCATGAAACAAATCGAATGATTAGGCAAATGATATAATGCATCGTTTGAACTCGACAACTCAAATCTTGTAACCTTGAATTTTAATCTCGATTCGTTTGATTTTTCTTTCTCACAATCATTCCTACAATTTAATCTAAGTATTATGTATCATCCGACAAATTTAACAGCTCGGTTTTTTTTCTTTTTAATTCAAAACGAAATTTAACGTCCTTGCTAAAAAAAAAAATAATAATAATAATAATAATACGGATTGAAATAACTCGTTGATTTGTTGAGTGGTTGGTGCAAAATTTTGAACACTAATTAAGAGAATTTGAAAATTGCGATTCATCGTGGATTTATTTCCATGATTGATTGACCTCTCGGATGAGAAATTTGAACGTTTGCCAGAAGAGTATAAATATTTTAGTAGCAAAATCGGATTTTAGTTTTTCGAACGACTCTTTGCCGGATGGAAACAAGTTTCTTTTACAGTCGTTATAGAGGAGAAAGTATCCAGTTTTTTAATATTGTTTTAACTTTTTTCCAGGGTCCCTGCGATGGTTCCAAGATGAACACACCCGAAGGAATCTGATGAACTGACAATTTTTGTTTTTAGTGACTCTGTCAAATGATTCATTTAATTCTTTTATGTGAAATAGAAGGTATATCGAATTTTATAACTCCGTTTTCTTTTTTTAATTTTATTTCTGTTATTTTATTAATTTTTTATAAAAAAACCTGAAAGAAATGTAATTAAAAAATTCCATAAATTCAGAGATACAGTAGTGATTAGAATTACCATCAAAGTTCAAACAAGTGTCTTATGATTTTTCTGTCTGAAAGTATTTCAACGGGAAAAAATTGATAAAGATGTTTGTAGATAGATTATTCAAATCAGTCATGTGTATTTTAAGTCTAACATTCGCCTGAACTGACTTAAATTTTTCAACCATTCGAAATAACAGTTTATTTTCAATCAGCTAATTATGTTTCTTAAAAACATAATAATAACTTCGCAAATAAAAATAAATCATTGTTTAATCCGTTGTTTTGATTAGCTTGATTTTAAATGAGTTCAATTTTATTTTCAGGTTGATAGTCACTCCAATTTCCCGTGTGAAGAATCATCAGAATGGACAACAGTAAAAAACTGTCCCGCTGGTACTTCGGTGGACTTGCCTCAGCAGGGGCAGCTTGTGTTACTCATCCCCTGGATTTGCTAAAAGTACTCAAAATAATTGGTCCACTATTTTTTAATTCAATCTGTTGTTCGATTTGATTTGATATAATTGAGAGTTTTTGATTTTGATGACAATCGAATCAATCATTGTAAAATTAACTTCTAAATCAGATTAAAAGATTAACCGATTGTTTTGCATTATAAATACAATTTTGATTCTTTTTTCGCTGATTGTTTTTTCTCGGTGTTAATTATATTTCTAAAAATTGTTTCAACAATTTACTGATTGGGTAGCGAAAAAATTCCATAATAAACTGAAACATACTCGTTCGTTCGAATTGATAAACGAGACTGCTCATAAAAATGTATACGAGAAATAAACGATTGCTTGCGTAACCTGGGTATATCGATGTAGGCGAATTCGATTATCTGTCAGTCTGCTGGGTCGAGTCAAATCATTGAATTTTACAGGATATAAATAGATAAACCGAAAAAATCGCTCACATTTCTTCTCATTTCAAAAAAATATGAATCATAAGAATTATCATTCTTATATTTTTGGTAAAAGGAGATCTTTCTATTTTTACCTGAGTCATTGTTTAGAGTCATAGATATCTTTTATTGTAGTACCATGAATGATGTGTTGTATAAATAATATTAGGACTGATTTTTCGGGTAGTAAAAGAGGTAAAACCAGTGCAAGGTACACTTACCTGGTTTTACCCGTACCCACAGAATTATAAAATTAGTTGAAAACTTTTGTTTTCAGGTACACTTGCAGACTCAACAGGAGGGCAAATTGTCAGTCTTAAAATTAACCAATCAAATTGTCAGAACTCAGGGCGTGACTGCACTTTACAGTGGGCTTACAGCTTCTTTGATGCGACAGCTCACTTATTCGACTACCCGTTTCGGTTTTTATGAGGTTACGAAAACCTTCTTTTTTTTGCATGATCTTCATTTGCATTTATTTCTTCTTTTCAATCCTTTTTCTCGGTGATTGAATTAGAATAAACTTTTCAAAATGATTTCTCACTTTCATTAAAATGCCATTATCATTTACGAAATATATTCTTAATTTCTTATTTAAATGTTTGACTTAAATTTTATTTGAAAGTTTAGAATTTTTTAGCTTTAATGATTACCTTTTGTTTTACTGGGTTTGTTCCAATGCAATTTAAATTGAACTTTCGAAGTTGAATGTTTGAATTTCAAATCAACTTGTTTACATTGCAATCAAAATTGCATTTTAGATTGAACGTTCCATTTTCAGGTAGGGAAACAAGCTCTGGAAACGTCAGGACAGGCAACACCGTTCTATCAGAAACTGCTCTTAGCAGGAATGTCAGGCGCCGCAGGCGGCGTCGTGGGCACTCCTGCTGATCTAATAAACGTCCGCATGCAAAATGATGTCAAATTGCCAAAGGAGTTGAGAAGAAAGTGAGCGGATCATACGTTATCTTATGTTGCAAAGAGCCACTTTGAAAAAAATTCACCTCTGAGATCGATAATCGCACTCAAGTATCGAATCAAGTTGCTATTTTTAAGCCCATCTCGAATCTCTTATTTTTCATTATCTTTTCTTTATCGTTTTTATTTCATGGCTCTTATCAACACGTGCAACTTTTTGCACCTAATTTTGTTTTATTCTAAAGTCAGATTTCTCAAGTGCATTTTTTGTTTTCAATTACAAACATGCCTTAAATGGTCCGATACGTGAAGCAAGGGAAGAGGGTTTTTTCCGACTCTTCAATGGATGTTCCACTGCTACATCTAGAGCAGTACTTATGACCATTGGCCAAATAAGCTGTAATGACTAGATTGAAATGCTGCTTTTGAAAACGCCATATTTTGAGGACAACCCTGTTACGCATTTCGTGTCTAGTTTATTAGCTGTAAGAATCAGTGGAAACAAATTTCCATGCGAATTAAATTGAAACAAAAATTGAATTCAGGTAGTTTCTGACTCACTAATTACTTTACTATTCAGGGTGCCATTGCGACTACTCTTACACAACCTTTGGACGTTCTCAAAACACGTGCCATGAATGCCAAACCAGGAGAATTTAAGGTTTGACACTAATTAGTATGACTTTACTCAAGCGATGACTCAACCTTTTGTCTTTTCTGTAAATTTTATACATTGTGTTTAATTTCTTTTCAAGAATATGGGACATCTCGTTCTTTACACAGCTAAAATGGGACCCTTGGAATTTTTCAAGGTACATTATAAGACCACAAAAAGGATGTTTATTTTTACAATCTATGGTTTCGTATTAATGTTATTTATTTTTTTTTCAGGGCTATGTGCCAGCATTTGTCCGTTTGGCGCCTCACACAATCCTGACGTTTGTTTTCCTCGAACAGCTCAGGACAAACTTTGGGGTTTTTCCGCCAGTTTTGACCGTTTAAACTTGGACCCGCACACTTTTTCTTCGCACAGAAAATTTTATACATGAATTCATTTTCTATTGAAAATCAATATCTCAGTTTACATTCCACAAGATCAATCCTATAAAATCCACAGCGATGAAATATTGTTCTTGTTTTTTTTTCAACGAACTTTATTTTGTGATTTCCGTTGAAAGATTTATTGTTACATCAAAACTTATAGCGTATGGAAGTTCTGGAGAGTATATGCTGGCATATATGGATACACTTATATGAATATTTTTGTGTTCAGAGACAAGATAAAAAGTATTTAATATATTACGCGCACACAGCGACCTGCAACGTTGTACCTAGCTACTGTTAAGAACCAAAGAACTAAATTTGTACATCCATCTTGATTGTAGAAGATCTCTTATCGAATTCTCGATTTGGTTCGAGAATTTTTCGGAGATCGCGACCCGTCAGTTGTGCTTTTTAGGAATTGGTGTTGTTGGTTGTTGCAAGTACAGAGACTTTTCATCTGCACTTTTTTCGATGTGGATCTATAAATGTATATCAAATTTTGTGAGCTCAATGAAAACTCTGGTACAAAAGAAACCTGTCCAACGTCACGAAAATTATGACCGTTCCTACGAGTTACTTTTTTTATTTGTTGAGCTTTGCTTGTACAGTTTCAACAATAGGCGTAATGAAGGATTTGACTAAAGAAAAATGTGTCCGAGTCAACGAAAAATATATGAAACTGCGAGTTCTGATTGTAATCGACAATAAAATGTAGGTTTTTAGGAAAGAAAAAAAAGGCGGAAGTTTAATCTCGGGGATGAAATTGGGGTCGTTAATTTTGTAATGAAAATGTATATTTTCAAAATGTAGAAACGAAAGATGAGATTGTAAGAAATATCACATTCCATTTGTACAAACGTGATCATTGCTTCACGAGTTCGATTGTGTTTATTGGTGGCGTTGTTATTTCGCTTTCAGCTTTCAAACATTTGCTGAAAAAATTTGTTCGATAAACTTTTTCCGACGCGTATACACACAAACTTTTTTTACGAATTTGTTGCATTTAATTGATTATAGATTCTGTGTTATCTGGCAAATAGTTTATGTTTTTCATCTGTTATTGAATTGAATCTGTTAAATAGAATATGTATTTTTTAATTGGGATCAATAAAAATAATACACAAAAAGTGGTGGTAAAATAAGTTTTATTCCAAAAAACCAGCGACGACATTTCAAATTCTAAATGTCCTGGATATCGAACGGTTTGTCGAAATACATTCATTACACAATTGAATGTTCAAGATAAATAACAGGACTTGTAAAAAAAAATTTACACCTCAATCTGAACGTTAAAATTGTTGGTACAATTTTGAAAAAAAAACATTAAATTAGGATTCCCAAAATGAGCACTAAAATATAAACACTATCTCAAAGAAGATCTACCAAAATCTTGGATAAACTTTTACAAAATCGAAACAAAGTGACAAAGACTTGGAAGATTGAGCTTTTTATATACAGCCAATGACTGTCTTGTACTCTGTATCGTCCGTATCTGAAAGCATTTTTGGCACTTTTTAGATGTATAGACTCAAGATTTTTTTTTTTTTGCAATATTATGATTGATGAGTTAAAGATGAAGTTGCCGTTACAATTTAAAATGCTCTGGGGGGAAATAGATAGTCGAAGCGTAGCGATAGAAAAGGTGAATCCGATACAGTTTTTTTCCATAGGCTGATAGATTTTTTGGCTCCGCATCTCTAGCTAATGAATGAGGCATTAGTAGAGTTAGCTGAACAAAATTAGTCGGGCCAAAATGATGGTTAATGTGTGGGTGAGTTCAAGTTAGGACTGCCCGGAGTTGACGAAGACATTGACGGTGTACCTGGTGGCGATCCTTCCAACGGACACACTAAGTTTCCATAATCAATCTCGCTTTTGCTCTTCTTGCGCTTCAATGTAAATTGTGATTTCTTTGGTACCTAAAACATACATTTAATTGTTACAATGATTGCATCATCCTAAGCAATGAAAAATCACAACAACTCAAAATAACAAAACTTGAATGGGAAAATACGATTATGTATTCAAGCATTAAAATTTTTGACTGACAAATAAACATTAATATCAAATTATAATAAATGATTAAAGTGATTCCCTTTTCATTTCCACATGACATATTTTTGTTTTTTAATTATCTCCAGACTTCAATTTGAAGTCAGTTTTTCTAGGAAGTCTAATTTCTATCTATAATAATTAACTATAATGATCATTTAATTTCATGACTTCAGTTACTTCTTTATTATATCAGATTATAATATACTATCACATGTATTAATTAAGAAACCATTCACTTAATTTATTTTCATTGAACAATTACTATAAAACACTCATTTAACTTAGAAAAATCGTGACTTTTTATCTTTATATTTTGGGACCGAAAAATGTCATCAGCGAATTTTTTAAAAATAATTTTGTATTAAAAATGCATTTATAAGATGATAATTTTATAAACGATGATAAATAATAAGAAAATTATTAACATATTTGAAGAATATTTATAGTGACGTTTACGGTCTACCTATACACGGCCTTTATAAAATTTGTTTATCAGGTAGTAACATTGTTAGTCATCATTTTGGCCTGCATTTCTATGAATTATTTTGTATTAAATGTGTATTTTCAAGATAAACGTTGTATTCACAATCATAAAATTATCCAAAAATCCAGAGAATAATAAATTTCTGATTATTGACAAAATTTTTTTCAACAGGTATAAACATTCATGGTCATTTATGTGGCATACCCTTATCTACCTCTAATTTTAGAAATTCCCACAAGCCATGTGGCAAGCTATTATGATATTAAAGGCTTATCTCGTCATGCCCTTTGTTTTTAAGAAATATTTTGTATTAACGTTAATGCACCGTGACTGTTGAGCTCCGTATCGTAAAAATGTATCATTAGTTCTAAATTTAAAACAACAAACCAAATTTGAGTAAATTTTTGGTTGACTAAACTGAATTTATTTACATAGAATATTATTTTAAGTATTTTTTAATTACTTGATATACTAATTTAATAATGATAAACACAATAAAGGCTGCAGCCACGATAGGGGGTACATTTACTTTATATATGTATTTATAAGACGACGAAGAAGAAAATACCAAAAATGACCAAATTTGAATGGAAAAATACCTTTATTCTAGCGGTGAGAGTGAGAGGCACGAATCCCAGAGTGCTCTCCATGTCGCGTTTTTGTTGAACCACTTCGCGACCAAGAATTTCGTTGAAATTGACGGTGAGATGTCGTCGGAGCAAAGTTTTTGAAGGCGGAATACTAAGCAGGGTGGCGAAAAGTTCGGAAGTAAATCTACCCTCGTAAACCATGAGTCCACCGTGAACCCCGGAACCTCTCATATGTGGAGCGTATTCCGCGAGATCAACGACCCTCAGCCATTCCATCACCCTATGATTCGTCCAGAGAGAAACATTGCTTCCGTCGGCACCGTCTCCGTTTACGGAGCGTCGCTCTAAGCTGTCGAAATCAAAATTGAGCTCTCGAAGAACCTGAGAATAGAAAGATTGATATCCTTAAGTCATTCATTTTTTATATGATTAGAATTTAATTTGTAATTGTTAACATTCTTACTTGAATGCCACGTCTCAAACTAGCAGCATGCAATTGAGAAAAAACATTCAGAGTTATCAAATCTTCGGTAGTCAGTCTGTGCAAAACTCTGCCGTCAACTTTGGCATTCAGAAAAGCGTCTTTATGCTGGGGCAATCCCACATCATCCAACCAGCGTAAAACCGCTGCGTTGTCCATCTGAAACAAATTATATTTACTGAATAAAACTTCCTTTTTTAAACAACATTATAATTTCATTATGTTACTAACAACTATCAATGATTTTACAATATGAGATATATGTTTATGTATTTCACAAGTATCAAATGATTATATTATTTCATATACGGTAGAAATAACTTAAATAATCGAAAAGGCACCGAATTTTTTATTAATAAGATGAACATTTTATAAACAATATGAAATTATATAAAAATTCGGAGGATCTTTGAACGTCATTAACAATATTTATTTATAATTGATAGCCATGATTTTAGCCTACCCTTTTGGCTTCTATATTTATGAATTATTTTTCATTTAATATGTAATTTTAAGATGACCATTATATGAACAAAGATAAATGATACAACAATTCCGAGCATCGTGGAATATTATTAACAAAATTTATTTATCAGGCATTAACATGGATAGCCATTAATTTGGCCTATCCTTATCTCTCTCTAATTTCAGAAAATATGAAAAACCCTGTGATTGGCCGATATAAGGGAGTTGCTAATTGGGCCGCACAAATGGGTCCCGAAAAGTATATATACCTGGTGCATCAATACATCGTCACTATACCTTCGACAGTTCAACTATTAACAAGTCGGAAGTATTTTTATAACAAATTCGAAAAATGGCACCGAATTCTACGCCAACGAAATCCTCCGCCGAGGAGGAACCAAAGGTGGAGAATCATCCGCTTTTTGACGCTCTCCAAAGAGGTAAGAATCAAATATCCAATTGATTTTTCAATTAGATTCATTTTCATTTTCAATCCATATACAATTTTTTTAAAATTTGAAAGAAAAAAAAACCCTCAAACTGAATCAATTTTTTACATCATTTAGTATTTCATATTAATATTTTTGTATTATTTTCTGTTACAGCAATTAAGAAATTGGATGAGAAGAAACTCCAGCCAGTCAAACCAAGGAGACGCTTCAAACGAGAAACTGTCAGGTCGACTCCTTATGTGCGGAAGCCGCTTTTACCAAAGCCGAAGCCGAAGCCGCAGCCGGTGCAACCGACCATTCCAAGGCCTACAATTTTTGACCACGGAAAGATGAAATATAAGCTCCGCCGGATTCGACTGGAACCACCTCATCACAATCTGAGGGGATTGGTTTCGGAGAAGCACATTGCTATCGATCCACGCCTGAGGAAATTCAAAAAGAGGCCCGTTTTGAAGTTAGTGGAAACACCAGTGACAATCCCGCTAACAAGTAAGCATGAAATCGTGTACAACCGCGATTATCGATGTATGAACCCGGCTGAGTTCGAGGTTCCAAAACCGTGGCGAACTTTCAAGCCTGAACAATTGTTCACAATTCGATATAGAAAATAGAAACAGAAGTGTTAAGTTAGAATAGTGCCGACTCAATTGTAAAAAGTGAATTTTAGTTTAAGCCGATATATAATACTTTTATACTTTGTACTTTTTTTTATGACTTTTATAAAAATATTGTATACAACAAAAAGTGCAATTATTGTTATCAGAAATAAAATACCAATCTTTCACTTTAAATATGCCTCTTCTAATTTTCTTTCCTCTCATATTTTTTTATTTTATATTTAGTTTTTATAGAAAAAAAATAAAAGTAAAACTTTGAAAAAAAAAAAAAAAGATTTTTTGAAAAATTAAATATTCATATTTTTTTAATAATAAAGTTTTTTTTTATAATAAAATGTCATTCATATATATCTTGAATAATAGTAAAATCACTTCATCATTTTCACGAGTAAAAAAAATCATATTGCTTCAAGTTTTGTATAATGTAACTTTACTTTTTCTGATCCCATGAATCCGACGCCGTTGCTCCGTTCGCATTCGATAGCATAGAGCAGCTTCTTTCGATGGAGCGGATTTTTTATGTCCAATTCCTTTTCGATCTGATGTTGGGTGGCGTCCAGCATTTTTGCGCCTGTCGCTCCCCATTTTTTCAGGTCATTCGTGTAACACTCGAGACCAAGTCGCGATAGCCATTTGCCGATGTCATCAGCCGTCACTTCAGCCAAACTTTTTGGGATGCTCTCAACCGGCACTGCTTCGATAACAGTTTTTTCCTCGTCGGCTGTAAAATTCAAACCTATCAATAAACAGTTTCTAATTGTCGGTTATCAAATCAAAACTAAAATTAGGTAAGCTTTGCCATGCGGATTTAAATCAAACCGGTCAATTTTTAATAAATACTAACAATAACTTTCAAATTAATGATCGTAATTTGATGCAGCGTTTAAATACAACTAGAGGGTACGAGATTGAAAATAAATTAAGGTGCAATTCAACTCAAGTCATCCTAAATTAATCAATCGTATAGAATAAATTAACAAAACAATATAATTCAGCCAGAGAATTTGAGGGAGGAAATAAAATAATAAAATGGGTTTTTTAGGCAGGTTTTTTGCACAGGCATGCCTATAATTGAGACGACTGAAACCTAAGACGGGAGCTGAGAGACACCTCGCGTCGATCCCCCTCGCGGCCAATGAATTTGAGTTCGCGATGGACGCGACATTTGAAGCCTTACCAAACGCAACTCCTTTTTTGGACGCAGTTGGCGGTCGCGGCAAACTGCTGTACTGACCGGCGTGTCGGCTAAACCTCTCCCCCTGAAAAGTACAAAAACTCATAAATCTACATACTTTGTGAAAAAAATTTTTATATATAAACTGTTTTTTTAAATACTTATTTACATTAGACAAAGGACTTGTATTTCGCAAAGACTTGTTTTCGTGTTCCAAGCTCGCCTGTCGTAACTTCATCTCTGATAATGAACTGAGAAGTTCCAATTTCTGTGTCTCCAACGCACTTCGAGATAAGATTTCCTAAAGACCAATAATTAAAATTAATTTCTGTTAGTACCAAAAAAAAAAAAAAAAAAAACAACTTCGTCTTTGTCATTAAAGGTTTAATTTGTATCAACCTTCTGCAGCGCCTCCTCCATCTGGCGAAGAATATCTTTTTTCTCTTGGAGCATATTTTCAAGTTCGAGAATTTTGCTCGATTGGACCTCAACTTGTTCCGAAAGAACCGACACCTCCATCTGAAGTGCTCCGCGTTCAGTCTCGAGTTTTCAATCGTTCCTAATAACATTTTAATTAAAAAAATTAACAATTATGATTAAAAATCCATCTGACTCTCTTTTTTCAATTTTCCTAACAAAAAACCGAAAATCTCACTGTGCTTTTTAAAAAGAAACAAACAAATCGAACATTTTATAATAAAATGAAACATAAAAATGAACAACAAGCCCGTCGTTACCTCTGTACTCGAACAGTAATTATAAGGGTTGGCCGTTGCACTGAAACTGCTGCTGCATCGAGCAGTAGTGCGATTTTTCTTTTTCGGCGCAGCAATTGAGCTCGCTTTGGGACCGCGCTCGCTGGTCTCGCTCAATCCGGTTGCGCATCCGGCGCCGCCTGCGGTCCAGCGATCCGCATTTCACGGTCGGATTTATGCCGAGAGAAGCGGTGCTGCTCGTTCGGTGGGGTAGGGTGTGGATCGAACAGTCTTTAATCACTTGATCCTTCTGACACGGTTGGGTGTGGTGACATGCTGGTTGCATGTGCTTGCAAGATGTGAGATTCTCTTTCGAGTGACGGTGGTAAGAATCTGACATCATACTGAAAATGACATTCATATCATTTTATTCAATATCAAATAAAAATTGATATTGAATGTATATTATTCTATTTAGTTTTTTTTTTTTTTTTAGTTTCAAATATTTAGTTTTTATGTTAATTTACCCAGTACAAGAAACTGGATAAAGTGGAGGCAAAGCCGCGAAGTGTCCTAAATTTGCAGCGGCACAAAGGTTTGGCAAACTTCCTTGTAAAGCCATCATTCTGTTATTATGAACCATGAGGCAGTACTGTAAAATAAGAAACAATTAAAATTCAATGTTTAATTAATTGTAATTGCATAATGATAGTTCCAATTAATAACCAATTATTTTGAAAACTTGAAATATTCTGATAAATAACTTATCTAGAATTATCTATACATTTTTAATTTTCTAGCATTCCCTAAAAATTGTATTTTCCTTGAATTCTTATAGAATTTGTATTTTTGTATCAAGTAAATCCGATAACTCAAAGTTATTAGTCCGAATCTAAATTCTATTTAAAGGTCCAATAAAAATATCTTGGATAATCTATGAGACATTAACAATCTATGTTTTCCGTTATTTCTCAATGGATATTAAAAATAAAACTCACCTGACATAAACAGCCCTGGGACTGATAAAATCCGTGGGTTTGTAGGTTGCGGGGACAAAGGTCGGGAAAATCCTCCCCCTGGTCCGACGTGGAAGAAGTCTCGGAAGAGCCGCAGGTTTCGGTCGGCGTCCAGCGTCTGTGCCAGCACTTGACTGTTGAGGCAGCGTCAGAAGTATCCGATTGCGTATCTAACAGTCCATCGAAATCGAACAATTCAAACACCAAAAAAACATAACAACAGACCCAACAAGTGGGAAAATTTGCGAACAATCGCAGTTAATATTACTGAACGAGCGGCGTTGCTACAAGTCAATGCACTAAAGCACGTTGACTGGGATTTGCTTGGCTCGAAAAGACTATTTTTGTACCGCTGATATTTGTACGTGTTGATGCGCACGTGAAAGATGCCGTTTTCACAGTGGCCCTTTTTTGCAACCTTTACAGTCACACTCTTTCTTTTATTTCAAATCAATTAAAAAAAGTTCAAATAAATTTAGTTACAGAAAACACTGTTCTTATTTTTTATTATTTTTTTTTTTCTAGTTAAAATTGTATTCAATTTTGGATTTTTTTAATGTGAATCTCGCAAATTTGAATTCTACATTTGATCTCGTAATCAGACCTTTATTACATCCTTTATCCTCCTCCTCCAAGATCGTTTTCAAATCTTGTCGTTCACCATTGGCCGAGCACCAAGCACTTTCCATAACTATGCTTTGTTTCAAGCGCGCACCCTCGCCCTGACCAGACGACGCTTCATCATTTTAACGTCGTCAAAAATATTTGCACAAATTATGGCGACGAAAAAGAGTACACGCCGCGACGACTACTTTGCTTTGATGAAACGCTATGCGTTGGACACGGGCTCGTTCCGACAACTAAAATTAACATCACGAAATCGTCGCGAGACTTGGCTTATAAATAGCGCCTCTGTTCTCCCTCTCGAGACGTGCATCTGGATTTTATATGCGAAACTTGATGAAGATCTGCGACGCTGATCTGTTTTGAATGGTACAACTGGTTTTCATTTCTTAATCAAAGTATCATTCAGTTCCTCAGAAAAAAAACCTTGAAAATAATAAATATTTCAATTCCTAAACATTAACAACAGCAACAAAAATGATAATTATTTACAACAATAAAAGTTTCATAATAAAACAAAACTGTTTTTGGCAGTGAGATTTTCGGTTTTTGGCAAAAACGATTACGTTTAAATTCCTTACAGGTTTCATCCATTGCAACAAAATTTCAACAGAAGTTGGTTCAGGCGGAGGTGGCAATTTTGGAGCATTTTTAATTGCAGCAATGAGGTTTCTCGTTGCATCCTTAACCGAGTCCTTCCATTCTGCATCGCCCCCAGCTCCATCCACGCAAGCACCTACAAAAAGTATTCAGATATAAAAAGGAATCCAATGGGGAAATCATGGAGAGTGAATTTAGTATAACGTTCCAAGAACAGGTGAAAATAACAAAAGTTAGACAAAACGGGAATACCAGAAATAATTCCGTCCATTTGGAGCAAAGCCGCCTCTAACATTTTACTGGCCTCTGCTGTTGTTTTCGCGAGCAACGTCGACGAATCAATTACTTCCGCGCTACTGTTACTCATTTCACCCTTACCCATCACTTATCTCTGCACAAAACAAGCAGTCAATTAATAAAGCTTGCGCAAAATGTTACGCACAATGCGACCTCATCTATCGATCGAACAAGCTTTCAATAAAAACGAGTCTTTTTATGATATGATAAATTAAAAGCTAATTCCAGTATCAAAACTGAAAAGGAAACTTAAATTAAACTTCAACTTTCACCTTTATTCAGATTCGTATTTTTTTTTATAAATTCCACAAAACTCGTGCAATTTCAAACAAACTTTTGCATTTTCAACAACTTTAATTAATTTTTCAACTTTTCATCTTCGAATTTCAGTCTCGTTTTTACAGTCCAAGCAAAACTGTTATATTTCTCAATGTTTAACTTTAATTTGATTTTAAATAACATTTAATCTCTAATTTATATTAAAAAATTTACACTTTTATGTAGTGCTATTATTTGCTTACACAAAAGACAAATTAGTAAATTACATACGATATGAATAAACTAGGAAATTCCAAACTTTCTTCCACACAATTCACATTGACAATTTCCACTCACTTCTGACTTTTTGTTCGAACATACAAATAAATACAGATCATTCAATAAAATAGACAAATTTAATTTTCCCAACTTGTGCATCATTGAAGAAAAACTGGAGCAGTTAATTACTCAGTTTTGTTGTCAAGTTAAATGTCTATTAACCTAGCCGAAGACCGTTAGATGTAAAAAAAGCTACACAGTTGTCAAAACAGAAAGTAGATCGTTGTTTACGTTCTTGTCTCACCGTATCTGCCCATGGTGTCCTAGGAAAGGGAATTTCGTGACCGACAAAATAATCAGACTGACAGGTTTGATTAATAAAACTGATCCTGCTGCGAATCAACAGGTACATGCATGCGAACTACGCCCAACCAATCGCTATCACAATACGCTCCGTCTCATTCTGACCTTGCCCGTTACCCCTCTCTTTCGCTTCAATAAACCTTTCCCCGTGTGTAAAACTGTAAAATGAGTGTAGGATGTCACACACGATCGTCGAGATAAAAGTGTGCTTCACTTTCCGCTACGTTTTCTTCGGTCGTGGATTCTGACATTATGTAAAACTTTTTTCCTCCAAAGATGTCCTGTTTTTTCTTGCAAAAAAAACTCATACGCTGATGTCATTGCGAATTGTGTAGAAAAAAATGGTTGACCTTCGTTTTGTTTGTAAACAATCGTTGGACGATTTTTTTGTTGCGTTTGATTTTGACAGTTGAGTGTAAACAATAGTTTTTGCAACTTGATGTCAAATTTTGAGAGGTTAGAATGAGTTCAAAATTGTTCTTACTTGTTTCTGTTTACAATTGGTATGACCTTGCATTAAAAACGATGACTGATCCTTCCATGATGACGACGAAGATTATTTTTTGCCCCAGTAATTAAAATGTTAATTAGAACTCGATTGTTCATTAGACGGCCACTTAATTTGTTAAATCCAAGGCGTAACAGAAATTAAATGGGATTAATTGTGCGTGATATGATGTGCGAATTTTTCGCGTTTTGCACTTCTTCTCGTGAGCTTTGGACCACTTGAGAAATTCGATACGACGCGACAACCAAAGTGGCTTGGTTCAAAAACGAGCTCGACAATTACGACCGTTGACAATAATTCGGTCAGTCATTGTTGTTTAATGTCAAAACACTAATGTCTATTTAACTACCGGAAAAAACAACCGGATAACAATAAAAAAACCGGTGCGAGAATCGGTGTAAATAATTACAAAACAGAGTGTGCGCCAACGTCAGCCAACTTCAGAGTATAGGTTAGGTCAATCAACTTTCACAGGTTAGGTTAGAATTCGGAACCACACATGAGTTTCGCGAGGAAAATTGCGATAAACAAATTTTAGCAAAATTAAGTTCTTTGACATTTGCAAAAATCAATTTTTTATATTTATCAAAATTACATTAACAATTTAGCAATGGTCTATTGGAATAAAGCTTATTTTACTACGTTTTTATATATATGTATATATATATTTATTGATCTAATCAAATAATAAGTAATAACAAATTAGCAAGTTTATTTATATGATTCACTTTCTGCTCCGTTTTTTAGTCTCGATTTTTGACAGCTGAAGGGAACCATTTTTCTTTTAAGATGTCCTGTCACTGAAATAAATCATCTGGAATAAAATAGTTGACCATTGTTTTGTTTGTAAACAATTGTTGAATGTTTTGTCACATTTTATTTTGACAGTTGAGTGTAAACAAAAACTGTTCATGAGACTAATGTCAGATTTGTCAAGGTTAGGAAAACACTAATGAAAACAAATTAATAATGATAATTTAATTATTGAAAAACCAGATATAGCAATAGGTGCGAGATTCAGTGTAAATGAAAAATATATAGAACAGAGTTTGCGCTAAACCAGAATTTCAGAGTATAGGTTAGATTATCCGTTTCAGGTTAGGTTAGGAACGACACATGAGATTGTCGACGAAAATTGCAAAGAAATTACGTTCAATTGAGTTTGTTTGACATTTGTAAAAATGGATTTGTTGCCAAAATCTCATGAAAAATTCAGCGACGTTAATTACTGGGACAAATTCTTCAAAAAAAGATCACACTTCGAATGGTTTGTAACTGAAAGTTATTGTTTATACACGATATTGTTTGCATGCAGCATTGTGTTTATTATTTTTGCAATATTAATTTAATAAATAAATTTCAATTAAGAAAATATGAATAACAATATTTCATTTTTGTACGAAATAATTTTTTTTTAGGTATGGCGAGTACCCAGAGTTGTGTGGTTATTTGTTTAAATATATAAAATACAAGGATGATATTTTAGTTGTTGGTTGTGGAAATTCTAATTTGAGCATGGAAATGTATGATATTGGGTATAAGTGAGTATTTCTTTAAAATTACCAGTTAATCACTAAAAATAGTCAAATAAAAGGACAAAGGTTATACTGATCCTCTGTTCCTTTTTAATTTTAGAAAAATATTTAATATTGATATATCCCAAGTGGTCATAAAACAAATGAAGTCACTTAACAAATCAACAAGACCGGATTTAAATTTTGAACAAATGGATGCAACTCAAATGACTTATCCTGACGAGAGTTTCAACGTTGTTTTGGATAAGGGAACTCTGGACGCTCTTATGCCTGACAATAATGAAGAAACCATTAAAACGATTAATAAATATTTCAGTGTAAGCTAGAGTAAAGCAATTGTGATATTCCATTTTCAATATGTCCAAATTTAAACATGTTGACATTTTGTAGGAGATAAAACGAGTTCTGAGAAATGGTGGTCGTTACATCTGCGTTACTCTACTTCAAGAGCACATAATGAAAAAAGTAATAGAATATTTCCCAGCGGCTGGATTTATGTTTCGCGTCGTTCGTTGTTATGAAGCTGAATTAAAAGCCAGAGAGGATAACGAAAGTCCTTTACCTGTTTTCATTTTGATTGCCACAAAATTCACTAAATTAGTGCAGCCAGTAAGGGAAAAACCAATCTGAAACATTCTTCTTAATTATTTAATTATATATTTTATTCAAGATTTTTCTTATTAAAATTTGATTTTGATTAGGTATTTGAAATAGCTCTGAATGAAAATGAAAATCCTACCCGTGTATCTACCAAGGAAGAAGTTATAGAAGCAGTTGCCTCAGTACAGGAATCAGCTTTGATTTGTCACGGGCTCCACCAAGGCAGCATAGCAGACATTGGCGAAATTTCGATAGATCTGTATCAAAAAGACAACAAACATCCTCGTTACACTATTTTCGTCGTTGAAAAAGTTACTGGTAAAAAAATGGGGGGTCGAACTTACGCTTCTTTTATTGTACCTCAAGGAAGGTAAGTCATTGACAAAAAAATTTTTAAATGATAAAGATATAACGTTATTTGGTTGAATCGAATTTATACAAATGATCAATATTTCAATTTTGTTCTAAACATTTTTAGAGAAAACGATTGGCTCTTCAGTACAAAAGAAGGAAGGCAACAGCTTTTAACAAACACCCAGTACGACAGATTAGCAGTGGTGATTCTACGAAGGGAGCACACTTTTGAAAACATGCAATCGATCCAATCGGAGATCGGCGGCAATGTAAGAAATTTTGCTCCCGGCGACTTGAACAATAGTGTAATTCCTTACTTAACTATCGGAAACGACGTGGGAAAACGTGAAATCGTTTTCGAAGGTCACAGTGAGATGAGCGGACCTTTCGTCATTGAGGATGTTGAAGACGAGTATTGCATAAATAGAAAGATCATTTTCCTCAGTAACCCTTTTGTCACACAGAGCGAGTCTAGGGTTAAAATAAGTTCGTATATACAAAGTAAAAAAACAAAGCAAAACAAAAAAAGTTTCCGAAGTCTAATGAGGCCTATATTTTTCAGTGAAATCAAGAAGAGGCAAGAGCAAAAAGGTGATCGATTACGGGTATCTGAGTTGCTTCCATCACATCTACATGAGCGTTGCAGTAAACGCAGCAATTCGCGATAAAGAGGCCGCCAGCGTTTTAGTTGTTGGTCTCGGCGGTGGAGCACTTTGCTCATTTTTACATCGATGTTTCCCAAAGGTTTCTCTACTTTTGATAATTTCACTTGATTATAAATTCGTAAAAGGAATACACTAACGGCAATCAATTTCCTTTTAGCTGAAAGTCACGGCTGTAGACATCGATGAGATGATGTTGAAAGCCGCAAAGGAGTACTTCGGCCTGACGCTCGACGACAGACTACAAGTTGTGATAAGCGACGGTATCAAGTACTTGGAATCCTGCTCGACCTCCGGCAAAAAGTTCGACGCAATATTGTTCGACGTTGATAACAAGGACACGAGCGTGGGCATGAGCTGCCCGCCGAAACAATTTTTAGATCCCTCGGTGCTTAACTGGGTCGCCGATTGTCTCGAGGATAATGGCCTGTTCGTTCTCAACCTCGTGGTGAGAAATAAGTCGCTGAGGCCGGAGATACTCGCAGATTTAAAACGGGTGTTCGAGTTCTGCGCGAGCTACCCCCTTGAAGAGCATGTCAATGAGATAATCGTATGCTCGAAACAATTGCACGACGAGAAGCAGTGGAAAAGTCTGAACCAGAACGCGGCCGTGGCTCTGAACGAACAAGTGGAAAAGACGAAACTATTGAACAGACAAATGGTTGACGTTGCGGAACTCATATTTGCCATGAAGATCGAATGACTTTGTTGAACTTGTCGATTTGATGTTTCCTTCTTCTCAAAGAACCTATTGTTTTTTTTTTTTTTTTTTTGATTACCAACGAGTATTGTTTTCTCATTGTATATACATAATTGTGCTTTTATAAATAAAATGATAAGTCGACCAAACACAATGGACCAAAGTTTTTCATTGTAATGATCGTTCGATTGTTTTTACAGGCGTTGCGTAAGTTTCAATAAGTTGATAATCTCTCTGAGATTGCGAGTGGTGTTTATGAAAACATTGTGAACGGATAATGGCACTCAATCGGGGCTTGAACAAGCCTCCAATAATGCCATGAGAGCACCCTTATTAAAATGTCTTTATCTAATAAGTATCTCACGTGGCATTGTTTGAGTTGTAATTGAAACAAGAGCACAATGACGCGAAGATGCAACAAGGGTTTCTCTGAGCGTGCGCAGCCTGCCGCAGGGTTTTCAGTCTCAAGTTCACCATCATAGTTGCGACACGGCGCCCACACTGGTCGTTCGCCCAAGCATGATCGCCTCGCTTGTTACGTTCGTTGTTTTTGCACACTGCGTCTGATCTCATGTCATAAACGTCGACAGTAAGAGACTGCATCTGTAACACAAGTGAAGCTGCATGTGAAACTAATCAATATATTATGCCGTGCACTAGACGTATGTGTTAAAAATACCACACATCATTAATTTTTTTCCTTTCGTTTCAACGTGACATCGATTTTTTCACTCGCGGTCCTTCCGTTTAATTTTTTGAGTTCTCGTTCACCTTGTTTTGGTCCAAGATTCAACCCGAGTGACTTAGAATTGAAAAAATAACTGTAAAAGCTGTAAAGACACGTACAATTTAGAATATTCGTTTATGATTTATGTAAGATATTGTTACCTCTTGGTTGTTGATCTGAGCTTGAAACCAATTTGTTTATTGTAACTTTTGTCACTTGGAATGGGATATTTAGTTGTCAATTGGTGTAAATAGAAAGGTTTATTGGTAGATCAATTAGCTGTTTAAGTGGTAAAAGTTACAATAAAGTCAAAAGAAGCATAAGTGGGCTCTAGATGTGTAGTAATTCTTTGTGTATATTTATAAAGAACTTAATTTGCAATACTTGGAGAGAAAAATAGATGACACGATAGAACACATCAGTACGGACAAGTGCAATTCGAAAGAGGAATTTCACAGTTCAACTGACAGTCTGGATTACGTTAAAGTGGTGTTTCTCGGTGCTCCAGGCGTTGGCAAATCCAGCATCATTCGGGTAAGCGTTTGCTATCCGTCCCCGGGAGCTATTTGAGAATAACCAATTGAAAATCAATTTCACTATTTTTTGTTACCCTTAAAATTGCAGCAATTCGTCCGAAGCGAATATTCCGAAGAGTACAAGCCAACCGAGAGGCGCGAAACTTATTACCCCAGCGTAGTTTTAGCCGATAAGTTGTACGAATTAAAAATCACAGATTTACCGAGCATCCCGTATTTTCCAATCAGCTCAAACCTCGAATGGACGGATTTTCGTTATTATGGCCTAAGAAGTGCGTCAGCATACGTACTTGTATTTGATCTAAGTAATCAAGACACGTTTCAGGTAACATTTAATTAATCAATTCTATTATTCAATTAAAGAGAAATCTCTGCTTTATTTTCGTATGGATTTATTGGTTCGAAAATTTGTTCTTTTTTCCAGCACTTGAAAATGTTAAGGGAACAGATGTACGAAGCCAGGGATATGAGAAATGTGCCCCTGTTAGTTGTTGGGAATAAGCAGGACAAAATAATGTCAAACGTTGGAACAGGCATGAAACACAGAGATATTGTTAATCTTGTAAGAAAACACTGGAGGTGTGGCTACATTGAGTGCAGCGCTAAATATAATTGTCGAATTGTACAGGTAAATGTTTTACACAAACTTATGTAATTCTGTATATGGTTTGATGCCATAAATGTGAAATGTTTAATTTGATTCCATAAATGGGAATTTGGATATTTCACGTATGGAACTTTCTATATACTAACCATACACTTCAATATTATGGTTTGATATATGGAACGTACCTTCATATATGAGATATGAGTAGATATGAAAATATCTGGAGTTATGAAATTTGTATCGTTTGTAATAAAAAAGGTACAATTGTGAGTGGGGGGAAAAGTGTATGGAAATTGAAATGTAAATTAATCTGCAGGTTTTTCGGGAACTACTCAAAAGTATTCAAGCAATCGAGGGCAAAACCCCATCGCCAGCGTCTACACCCTCGCAAATATTCCGAACCCACACACGGAGTTCAAATGAAAAGTGCATTCTTCTCTGACAACGAGGACCCGTCTAGTAGTATACACAACGTATGAATAAAATTAAAACAATTTGTTACACGCCGTCAGCCCGTGAGAAAGCCAACAATTGTGACAGTTTTGTTATTAACGGTTTGTAGTTGACGAAAAACCACTGAATCCGCACTTTTGATGTCGCCGTCTTGCCAATACAAATGATACACAAATCCAGATTGCCTTTTTTGGTAATTTTTTTTGTGATGGACGATTTATATATGAAAAACAAAAAGAAACAACAAAGATATATTATATATGGAAACTATATATACATGAACGTTAATTTGTGTTAGGTGATATAAACGCAAATAAAGAATATTGAAACAAAACGCACTTGGTTGTTTGTATTGACAATCAAATATAAAATGTAATCCGAGGGTTTTTCATTTCTTTTCTTTTTTTTTTGATTTCATAAGCAAAACGAAAGATGATAAAAAATTGTTCAAGACGTTCGCACCGAATTGTAAATTTAAAATTTTATTTTCAAAATATTATGTTTGTACTCAAGTTGCATACGTGTAACGATCTAAAATAATACAAAATGTAGGTACGTAAAACTTAAACTATCGATATATACATTGATGTATCATAGACGTTAGTATAGGGCTATACCATGTGCCATACACGTCAGTAAAGAGCCTAACTGCACAATTTCACATTTACATCACTGAATTATACATCGACGTTGCCGCACTTTTAACATTTCTATCGTCCTTTACTTGTACAAATCATTAATTTAAGCACCCCACGCTTACAAAAATAATCTCACGCAAAAACTAACCATCTCATCGGTTATATTGGTTTTCTCATTTATGTTATCTCTATTTTTTCATTCAGTCAAATCACCAAAGCTCAACTCATTTCTTCTTTGCTTTAAAAGGCAACTCGACAGTGCCATTATTAATCCTTTATTTTTTTTTTTTTTCATAAGGACATCTCGAAGAGGGAATCAAACTTTTATTTCCAGGTGCACTTTAAAGCTCAAACTTTATTGCAAGCATTCGATAACTCAGACTGACTTTCAAAGGAACTCGTCTAACTACGAGTCAGCTTTTATACAAAACTGCCCTTCAATTTTAATTTTTTTTTGTACAAATATATCTAACTCTGAACTCTGATCAATTTTGCAATTTTCCGACAACTAAACTTTTTCAATCATTTTAGCTAATTAAAAATTTAGCATATTGCAAATTTATATCAACATCGGTGTAATTAGTTAGTTAATTAATTATAGAGTTGACAAGTCAGTTAAAATTTTTTTGTTCTAAAAGTTTAATACGAGTTTGAAAGTTTACATGTCTTGCGATTTGTATTTGTTTGAAACAGCACGGGAAGCGTAACCCTTGACCTTTGATCCGCTCGACCGTGCAATTCAAGTTAATTGCAATAATGAATTTAAAACTATTATAAAATACAATTAATTGACTCCGGGAACTAGCGCGCTTTTGATTGCGCTTTCAACTTCAAGTTGAAAATTAAAATTCAATAATAAAAGAGTGACAAAAATAAAAGGCTTTTTTTGTCTCTTTACAAAAAAAGAGTGCTCTAATTAAAAATTTGTTTACAAAAAAAAAAAAAAAAGTTTGAATAGCGGTTAGTTATACTTAATGATTTATGGATTTAAAACTAACAAAGTTTTCGTTGCGCAGTTTTTTGTTTGTATAAAAATTGATGTAACATATTTCGAACGTTCTTTTTTTGTCGAGAGATAAAACAAAGTTATTATCAAATCGGTGGACTTTTTTTTTATTGGCGCAGTTGTTAGCGTCATTACAGCTGTATGTACAGGTGCCAAAGTTCATCGTGTCCTCGGTCATTGATTTTAACGTTTGATAAAAGTTAACAATTTATAAGTATTGCCTTAACGCGAGGATTCGTTGACAAGTTATATTCACAAAACAAAAGTTCAATGATTATTTTTGCGAATACAAAATAAGCGATGCTGCATTGATGAAAATTCATCCGAGAGCTACGTCAATTTTCATCATCACGACTTGCATTTTGTTTTTAAATACCAAAACAACTAAATGTAACACAAAAACGAAAACGCTTCAACATAAATAATCAAGTTGTTAACATGAATAGGCAAAAATAATCGAAATTTCAAACATGAATTTAATACAAATCTGTACAAAATTCAAACGCGAAGGATAAAAGGTGCAAAAGGATAGACGTCAAAGAAATTGTCAATTAAATAACAAAGTCGAAGGCAAAAAAATGAGCAAAAAAATTTGAGCCAATCCAAATTGCACACATCATTGTGTCGTTTAGTGTTAACAACTTCTGTCAATAAGTCATTAATTATTCTTGAAAAATGATATTCGTAATTGTCTGTACCTAGATAACAAAATATGTACACATTTCGTTGGTTTGGAGGTCAGTTATTTGTATATCCGAGTAGAAACTTTCACAAAGTGCTCTTTACTGTTTCGCGCTCGTCGAGTTGCATAATTAGAAATGTGATGAACTAGAACATTTCAATGGGCTTTTTTTCAAAACGAAATGAAATTCTTTTTTTTTTCATTCGCCAATGAAATAGAAACTGCTTTGAACGAAAATTTATCGATGTAGTACAATAATTTTCACGCCTCGGTGACTTTAATGCTCCCTTGTCTAATAAAAGTAACTATATATTATGAGTATAAATTGAACATTTTGCGAAGAAATTGCAACAAATTGTGGATTAACGAAATGCGCAAAAATCGTGAGGTACAATCTACCCAAGAACTTTTTTTTTTCATACAAAATTGTTTTTACATGCCCCGTTGCAGTCTTTATCGTCATTTACAAACGGTGTATATCTTTTTTATTAAAAAAATATGGTTTCTCTAAAAGAAATAAATACAACCTAATAACTTTAATCTGAATCAAATTAAATCACATCTTTAACTTGAAATGAATCAAAATTCTACTCGGTTGATACAGCCTGTCAATCAAACTGATTGAATAAATTTCGAGCAATTAAAATACCATTTTGTTATCTAGATGAAATGATTTTATCTGAACAAAATTACTTTATATCTAATCATCAATTTTAGTAACATCAATCAACTGAAGTGTTTTGAAAATTTCCTACAGCAATTTCTGTCAGTATAAATTTTTCTTACAAAATTCGCACACAGTGCGCGCGAATAGCGCGCAGTTGATCTTTCGTACTTTTTATTTCAGTTGCACCAACACCATGAAGTAGGTCACAACGGCACCAAGTACCTTTAATCATAATTATATTCAATTAATATTGAATGAAAAAATGTTTTTTTTTCATTTTTTAAAAAAAAGTGTGCTGGTATTTTTTAATTTGAAAATATAAGTTCCATATATATATTTCAAACATGATTTTATAACGAAAAATGAAATTTCATATTTGGTTTTCCGTATGAAACCATATAGTTTTACATTATATGGTTTCATACGTAATAGAAATAAACAAAAAATTGTGCGCTGTAAAGATATATCAATTAGATGTTATATAAAATTCATATAAAATTTCATATATGATCATGAATGTTTATTTCACAGGAATTGTGATATTTTAATTATATTTGTTTTACGTACTGATGCAAACAGATCTAGTGAGACCGTGAAGAACTTTGCTCCTGATATGGACATAGCTTTCTGACATTGCTGGCATACAATTTGTACAAAAGTCTTAGCTTCCTCAGATCCATCGTACCAGTGACAGGAATAAGCTGCTTCCATCACAGATGAACTCTATCAAACCAAAAACAAACATTCAATCTTCCTCCATGATAAACAGATTTTTAACGCTCTTTTTTTAAATGGTATCTCATATTCTTTATGTTTTATATAAACTTAGCAACATTTTACCTCCTCAATAAGTCTGTTTCCAAATATGCAGAACAAAAATACTTGTCCCAAAGTGTACAGCAAGTATCCAATCACAGACGCAGCATAAACATCGACAGTATTGATCTGAAAACAAAAAGCAACTTGTTACAAATAATTCAACTGCTTTATTATTAATTGTTCTTTTTGTAGGTTCTTCATTTTCCGTCACCTTTGTAGCCTGGTAGGCAAGCAGAGTCAGAGTGATGGTGGTCGTCAACATATGGAGCAAAAGTGCAACACCATAAGCATCTCCAATTGCCGTGACAAGCCTGAAAAAAAATTAACGCATTTCATTTTTTTTTTTTTCTATTTAGACTGATTGTTGTAACAATAAAATTATTGAATCAAATAGCTATTATTTACTCGAGTCATAAACTTATAATCGAGTGCATCAGTATTGACTTTCTTGGCATACACAAGGACGTACTGACTGAACTTCAAATCACATTTTCCTGTGAAAACTATAGTTTCCTCAGCTTCGTCTTATTGTTTATTCAAAAATAATAATAATTTTTCTTACCAATCAAAGTATACAATTATACTTTAACATCAACTTTTTAACAAATTGCAAAAATTTCTTACTAACAAACAAACAAAAAACAATTCGAACGATTGAGAATAGGATGAAACAATTTTTCTTTTCCAGTTTGAATGACAGGAAAGATAGTAAAAATGCGTGAAATCTTTTAGTTTCATCGTACGTAATTTTTATACGTTCATTTCAAACGGCAATAAGAAATATCAAGTCTCGCAAAGTTGACGGTCAATAACGCAGTCCTTACTACATAAATAATTGATGCTCATGAGAAAATACGCATCTGTGCAACATTTTTTTTACCAAGTCAGCTAAGTGCGTTCAGACGTGACAGTTCGAAAAAATAAATTTGTTTAAAAAACCTGTACTAACAACGAAATAAATCAATGCTCCGAGTTACTTTTTTACCTCACAACGTGCTTATGCCTCTCGACCCAATATTTAATGGCACTTCGAACCAGCATTTCCTGTTTCTTCGTGAGTCCATTGGGACCGACACCCCCGTTGAATTGCATCCCAGCAGTCGGTCTGAAGGTAGCAGTGAAATCTTGCCGGTTGCTGTAAATGCCCCTGAGGTCCAAATCCAACATGTTGTCACCAGCTGGTACATCAGGGGGTGGCGGTGGAGGTGCCAGTTCCGTATCCTTCAGATGTTCCGCACTTCCAGCCTAAAAGCAATTTGACAAACTTGAATCTGTTAGCATTTTGTATTTCGCGCGCTTGAGTGGGGTTTTTGCGCCAAAAAACTGAGAAAAAGAAGATGGCGTCGGGAAGGACCGAGAAAGCGTGCGTGTAGATGAGTTGTGAATAAAAAACGTTTAATTTTGAAAGAGACATTTGTGTTGAGATTCAGTTATTTTAAACAGTCCTTATTAGCGAGACGTTAATAAATCTGAAACTTTTTTATCAATTTTTCATACTAAATCAAAAACGATAAACAACATTTCGTTTGATTGATTTTGTCTTTTTTCAAGACATAAAAAAAGTTGAAAATAAACTTGAAAACTTGTTTTGCATTGATTGTGAAAAACTAGATAGGTCTGACGTCACCGACTGACCTTGAAAAGTTCACCGCTGTTGGGCACGACGGTATCCAATGTCGCGCTCAGCTCCATCAGAGGTTTCAAGATGTGCTTGAGATGTTGCAGCTGTTCGCAAGCGAACAGCAGCCAGGAACAGAAGAGCACGTCAAGGCAGTTTGCGTCAATCATCGTGATGCACAACCAGTAAAATTGGTAGACAAAGGTCAGCACGTAGGCCATTCCCTCGCTCGCATCATAGGGGTAGTACGATTTCACCGGTAATCGTGGAATCTAAAATTCAAACGTGTCCATTAAGTTTGAACATCCCTGGTTAAAGTCAAATAATTGTTTTAAATGTTAATCGGTACCTCAATTATGCCAAATCATAATTTTTATGCTTGATTTTATAATTTTTCAACATTGATGATTGCGAACGAAGAAAATCATAATTAAAATTTGGATTACAAATTGAATTCACAAAAACAGTCATGAATTTTCGTTCATTACCAAAATGTTGAATTTCATTCATACATCTTTTATTATGAATTTCCACGGCTTAAAAATTATCAAACTGAGTTATGAATTGTTTTCATAATTAAGACATTAGGTAACATTAAAAATAATGATTTAACTTTAACCAGGAATTCAAACATGAAAAAGAAACAAGATGAATAAAATGTGTTTTTGTTTGATTACATCGATGATGTCGGTGGAATTGGTCTCGGAGTTGTGCAATCTCTTTTCTGATTCCCCAACGAAGGTGATGCCGGTCCATGCAGCGACGGAGAGCATCGTCGCGGCCCCGACGCAGAACAAGAGCCGACGCATCTTCGTGACGGCGATGGCGTGGAACCGCGCGTTGCTCTCGGCAAAGAGCGGGTGGCTGTTCGGGTTGTTCCAGATCGCCAGGGTGCGGTAGAAGAGCTTGCTTCGCAGCGCGAAGTAGATGATCTTCACGACGCTGTGCGTGAAGAAGAGCATCGTGATGGTGTTCGCGGTCAGCTCGTCCACGTCCTCCTTGTCGAACACGAGATTCACCAGACAAAACGCGAATTGGATCAGAATCAAGGCCAGGTTAATCTGAAATCGACGCATTTTTTCGTTTCAACAATCTCCATCAGGTACACGGAGAAAAATCATGTTATAAAAATTACTATAACATACTGTAACCCAGACATATCTTACACATCTTGTAAATTATCCTTTAAACTTATTAAATTTTTTATTGTAATTACAGTAAAATTTACAACATCACGTAGTAAAAATGATTAGAAAATTATATTTAAATTTGTCAAAAACTACACCATGTATCTCGATTACAATAAGTTATAGTAATTTTATTGATAAGTTTAATAATTCATAAATGTTTTTTCTGCGTGTAAGTACGACTGTTTCATTTTGTTTTTTCGGGTTCATTATTTTGTGCAATTTTTGAATCTTGTTTATTTTTTTGGTTACATACATTTTCTTTGTTTTTCAGGTAAGTGCCATATTTTTGGTTTGTATTTTTTCATTAAAAAATAATCTTATAAACAGAGGTTTATAATTGGGGGTAAGTATGTATAGTGTGTTAGTATGTTTTGAAGTGAAAAAGCGAATTGAAGTGCGCTGGATATTCTTTTTACATTTTATTACTTACACAACAAAAAATGAGATGCATCATCTTCATGTTATCATTGTAATAATTAAACATAAATTGGCCAGTGTATTGCATAAGTCTTATGTTGGGCATAAGGTCAACGACCAAGCCCTGGTACTTTCCTTTCATCATCTAAACAGATAAGTAATATATTTTTTATCCCAGTTTATTACCAATTCAAGTTTCAGGTTGCAAATACCAAAAGCAAAAACCATCAAAATTATTCTTTGCAACGAATTGGAATGTAAATAAAATAATCATCTTTATTGTTCATCTTTTAATTAAGAAATCAACTTGTATTTTTTCATTACAAACTTTTTCATTAAACTTTTAAGATACGTTTATTTTCCAGGTGCGAAAAATGTTTGAAAACCTACCTTGGCGGGTTGGGGGTTTGGCGACTCGTTAAAATTTATAAACTCAACAACGACAGAACTTGAACGACCGTTTCACAAAACTAGCACCCTGAGAATTTTCACTAGACAGCAGAGTTCTTCCGAGGAGATTGATATCCGACACCAGATCGGATGTTCATATCACGATTCACACCGTGAACTTGCACCTGTTATCCCCCTGTGCTGAACTGTCGCAGAGGCGAAATGTTGTATCCATAATTCGAGCTTGCTCTTGCACCGAGACACGTAAACTGTGGAAAAAAAATAAGGGAATCGACCACTCGATTGCGGAGCAGTGTGTGGTTCGGTCGCGACTTTGTCAGACCATTTATGAGGGTATAGTCTTTGACACCCCTTCTAGAACTATAGTTTCCTACTTACGGGCACCGACCAAACGTGGACCAACGTTATCGTTGCAACGTTCGCGCAAACGTGCAACGTAAAGGCGTCTATATCCCCCCACTGCAAAGGGGAAGCGAACCTACAAGCATGCAAGCTTTTTTTTCGTTAACAAGCCGACGAATGTTGAATTATTTAGACAACAAATCGCGGGCATTGTTGTCACTGTCGATACTTGTCAACCGCGATGAATACACCAACATTTCAATTCTGACGTTTCGTTGACATTTTCTGTTATTTTTACGTCGGTTCTATAATTGATTGCTTCGATCAAGGGTGGGAAACGTGCAAGAAACATCAAAGTCAAGTTGCTCAAGATATTTATTCAACAATTCGTTTTTTTTTTAGTTTTTTTGGATACATGATATTCACACTTTTCAATCTGGTTAGAAAGTGAGCCTAATCCTGGCGCTTTTTCATCGGCAAAGGTCACGCGCGTTTGATCGAGGCGTTTCATATTGTGCGCCCGTTCAGATCACCGTTTTTAAACCTACCGCGACACAAGAAAGTGTGATATAGAGTTAGCTTTCCTTATCCTAACGATTGTTCTTGTAAACCGTTTGCACATAAATTAGAGGACTCTGGTACGAGGAATGTTACATTTTTACTTTTAGAGTTGCTAGATCTTAACTGATTTGATTTTACTATTGTCAAGTTAGTTACATAAATAAGTCACTAAGAATATTGTATACTCTAACCAAAAGTGCGTCGACTTTTGTACGTCCTATACAAGTTAATTGAAAAATGGCATCGCTCGTTTTACGAGAAAGTCAGAATTTAGATTTACCAAAATGAAACATCAATCTCTGGCGACAAGTCATCAGAAACCGTAGGAGGACACGAAGCACATCTGTTCAGTCGTTTTGTATACCCTGCTTTTAGTACGAAAATTTCAATGATTCTTCATGCACGAAGAAAGAAACCTTTCTTACAAATTCAAAATGATAACAGAAGCAGTTGGAATAATTACATCTCTAATTTGATATAACTCAAAATCAAGTTTCAAATAATACC
>JAAMPD010001058.1:0-30718 GCA_025266255.1 Trissolcus basalis | reverse complement strand
GATATATATATATATATATAAATTATGGGCTATTGATTAGGCTTTTACAGGTTTTACTGTTGCAATTTTGTTTTTTTCTGTCACTTTTGTAAAATTCAGACGTGGATTGCGTGATACTGGTATCGTCGCAGAGCCTGCGGAGTTGGCAGTCGCGGTTTTTGTTAACAGAATGCATTCTGTTAACAAGGTTTCTTCAAATTTTAACAATCGAATTCATGACATAAAGCATGGGCAATTTGATTCTAAAACCTCGTAATACACGGAGAAAAATAATGTATTAAATTTTAATGTATTTTAATTTACTAAATTCTTATGAGAGTAAAATTTATACAGAACATTTAGTGAGCACGTTTGATAAAAATATATAATAAAATTTAAAACATTATTTTTCTCCATTATTTTCTTTCTGTATTAGCTCCAAATAATATTAGTTTTTGTGTTCTATAAAAGCGTAACGTACAATCAAACTGCAATCTGATGTTTACTAAATCCAATCATCCAAATAATCAATAACACCATTCTCAATATCAAAACGTGAATTCATCATGAAATATTATTTTTCATCACGGCTTATTTGTTTCTTTTATTATTAATTTTTTTTTCAATTCAATTTTAGTTAAAAATTAACTTGTGTTTATTATGTTTTTTTTAAATTTGTTTTTTGGTTTTTATTTTTTTTTACTAGAATGGATAATTTTTACAGTAGTGCACACGCGACATGGTGCGTTATATATATACGAAAATTTTTCGTATATCAGAGATTCGCGAAACCCGCGGAGGCTTTCTTTCCGGTGTTCAGACAAAAAATACTGTACAGCCAAAATAACTGTACAGGAAGGTGCCTTGAGGCTGACCGGCTTGCACACACATGCTGCAACAACTTTCGTCGCTGAGAGGCACGAAATGGTAAATGAAATGATGCGACTTGCCTGGTCAACCAACATGCCTTATTACAAAATTTTTACAGTCACCACCCGAAGGTTGATTATTAATTATATATAATTGATGTATATATAAAATAATTTATACACTGAAAAAAAAAAACTACACTGATATCAAGTATATAATATACTTGAAAAAATTTACTTGAAGATCAAGTATATTTTTATGTTTTAACTTTTCTTAGATTGAATCAAACGAATTTTACTTCAATTAAGAATATATATTCTCAAATATATGTGAGAATATTTTCTACTTCATTCAAGTTGAATATACTTGATTTCGAGTAGCATTTTTTCAGTGTAATTATGTGAAAATTTAAATACAAATTTTGTAATTTACAGTTGTCCGCGGGTTGGCCAATACCTCGAATACGAAGCCATAAAACGAAACATGGCCAGAGAAAGAGCGTCCATGGCTCCACCTCCACCTAGTTGTCTCATCGACATGATAATTGCCCTTGAGCAAGTTCCACAGTATCAAGAAATATTTGTCGGATCGTCCATTGTTAAGAACAATGGATCTGCCATCACCTTTAGTACACCAAGGTTAATGACAGCATTAGAGCGCAGCACAGAAATAATTGTCATTCGGCAAAGTTTCTGTTTTTCTAATATTCCAGGGGATGGACATGAAATTATGATTATACAGTTTCGATACGGCGAATATGTAAGAAGGAATTTATTTAAGTTCAAAATTTTAAATTTTATTATTAACTTTTGACATTAACATTATACATGTTTTGTTTGTCTTCACGTTTTAGTTTATTCCTGCAGTTTTCACATTTCTGCACAATTCGTCCTTGGCACTTCTGAATGAAGTCTTTGATTTATTCAGGAATAAGTTTAGTGCAATCACAAATGTGTACATCGATTACGACACCATTTTGATCACTGCACTAAGATCAGCTCTAGTGTATGTCCCGTCTGTAAAAATTGCAGGTTCATACCATCAAATGACAAAAGTAAAATAATGAAATCCGAATTTTTTTATCATTTCAAGTATTTATAATTATAAATATGTAATATTATTTTCATTTCTTACAGCTTTTGTGTGCAAAGTGGAATTCGTTAGGATTGAGCAACTTTGACAAAAAATTATTGAGGATGTGTTTGTCTGCGCTCCATCTTCCCCCAAATCTGTTGATAACAGTACGAGAATTTCTGAGAAGTCAAGCAGATGAGTTGGCTCGAACCGCGATCAACTGCGGACAATTTTTTGAATATTTTCAAACGGTGTGTTTGGACAATCCCGACCGTGCTAGCTTTTACGGCATTGCTACTCTATCATCAGATGAACTTGATGTATTCGCTCGCGAATTTCAAATTGTTCGAAGACGAGATTGTAGGAACACATGGAAACTGTTTGATGAATTGAAAATATTCATACAAGATTCTGTCATTTCGTATGAAAGAATTCGAGAAAACTTGTCGGTCACTCGGATAGCTCGGCGAAAAATAGTGGCACGTAACACTAGTTTGAAAAATATCGTTTGGAATTTTATTCACGGTACGGTAATTTTTTTTTTTTTTTAATTTTCAATATAAAATTTATATTAAACTGAAATACGTCAGCACTGAAATAATATACACTTTTTGTTACAGGTATACGATTGAAGCTTATATGGAAGCAATGGAGCCAATTTCAGATGAGACAATAATGACAATCATGTCAATAAATCCAGTTTATTACGATTCTGGAAACGTAATTACAACTATGGACGTTCCACAAAGAGCCAATAGTAAGTTCAGTATTTTTAATATGTTTGAAGACTCATGCATCTTATTTAGCATTTGTTTCAAATAAATTGTATTTTTGTTTTTGCAGATGAACACGCTGAAGGAATTTTAGAAATAAGAGCCAGGACATCACGACGAAGGAACAGTGTATACTTTGCCTTCGATCGAGCACTGCAACGTTCAATGGACATTGAAGGTGCTCGAGACGTTTCCAATGGTCAAAACACTTTTAGTGCTACTGGACTTTCAAACGCAGCTGGCCCTTCAAACGCTGCTGGCCCTTCGAACGCTACTGGCCCTTCCAACGCTTCTGGCCCTTCGAACGCTTCTGGCCCTTCGAACGCTACTGGCCTTTCAAATGCTGCTGGCACTTCGAACGTTTCTGGCCCATTAAATATTGCTGGCCTTTCGAGCGCTTCTGGCTCTTCAAACGCTTCTGGCACTTTGAACGCTTCTGGCTCTTCAAACGCTGTTAGCCTTTCGAACGCTTCTGGCCCTTCGAACGCTTTTGGCCCTTTGAACGCTGCTGATTCGTTAAACATTAGTAGACCATGCAATGTATCTGAACCATTGAACGCACGATGTGTGATTTGTTTGGAGGCTCAAGCAACACAGGCTTTCATTCCATGCGGGCACAAAATTATATGTCTAATGTGTAGCAGGACTTACGAAGAGCAGAATTTAGACAGGTGTCCTTTTTGCAGAACGGAGTTTGATTGAATCATCACAGTTTATGACATAATGTGGAAAAAAATTATGTAAACCTACGTCAACTATAAAAACAGTAATTAAAAACTTGAAAAATTTTTTGTTTACAATTAACAATTATCATCCATTGTTGTTAAACTAGAAACAGTGTTAATACAACCTAGAATATATGTGTGCAGTTGAGAGTAAAATTATAAAAATGTGAACCAATGTCAACCATGATATAGAGTATTTACAAACTTGAAACTTTTTTTAATTAATGATCATCATTTACTAAAAATGTGACTATTTTTGCGTTAAAAACTCTTTTTTATATTAATGTGTATGATTAGTCTTAAGTTTTTGATAGAAAATAAAGATTTGGCAAATAAACAAATAAACATTTTTTGACATGTTATTTTCGTTGCCCCAAATGAAAAAAGTCCTATTTCATAAATTTTGAATGCGAATAGCGAAAAGTGGTCTATTTCAGCTTTTCCTCCATTACATTTTTGACAAGAAAGAATATAGCATAAAAAAATAATTGCATTTCATTTTATTTCTCATTTTTCAATACAAAATAAAATTTTTCATATGTTTAACATCAATTTCCATGTATGTGTACAATGTTTGTAAATGGAACATTACATCTAGGACATTCGGCGATTTGTTGTTCATGATAACTCATTTTACATTGTATACACAGTGCACGATGGCCACAGGGCACAAAAGCTTCAGTTGCAATTTGTTGCCTGCATCTAATACAAATTCTTCTTGTTTGCAAATTAGTTGACAAGATGGAAGATGGACCTGCAGTATATGCATAAGAACGATAAGGAGTCATGGTACGATGGTTTCTGAAATAATTTCTAGTTGAAAGTTTTTCCATTATTATTGCCGATACATGTTCAACCACTCCTTCTTGCTGTAAACTAATCAAATTAGCAATTGCAGGGTCTCTATTTGCATTTTGCCTTCGTTCTCTGTTATTTTCGACATGGTTAGCCATTAAATCGCCTGCACATACAAAACATAATATAAATTGTAATATATACTTAGATACTATCATTATAAATGATTTAATTCGGTTATAGTGTACCTATTTGCGTTAAGTTATGTACCATTAATTCGATCAGGCTCATCCATAAATCTTACTGCCTCTTCGTGATTCGATAGATATCTACTTTGAAGACTTCGGACTCTAAAGTTTTGGTTCGTCAATCTCATACTCAGTAAAAAAACTTTGACTGTCATCCTGAAATATAAAATGAAAATTTGTAATAACGAAAAGTATCCGAAAAAAAAACCATACAATTAACACTTACTCTCCATTCATCAGACTGGATTGATTATTAGCAATTATGCTATTGCGTTGAATTACGGTTCGACTAGGTAGTCTTCTAGGAAGAATATTTTGCCTTGCGCGATTGAGATCCATTAACTCATCGTCAATAAGAACGCTCAAATTATCTAATTCAAACATATTACTTTTAAACAAGTGTTCAGAACTACTGAAATGAATATGATGAATTATTGTAACATACTGGGTAAAATGTGACACCTTGATTTTTTTATAAATTCAATTTTTTGAATCATTTCAGAAGTTTGTTAGTTACCAAAAGTTGATAACATCATTTTGAACTTAACAAAAGTTTTTCAGGTTGTCACAATTACCTCGGACTGTCACAATTATCTCGGTTGACGTACCTAGTAATGTCCAAATTGAAGCATGGTTCCCACCAAGCCGATGAGTCGCCCGTTGATTAAAATTCTCAACTGCATTGTTGGTTCTGTAGCAAACTCCAAATAAACTTACAAGGCGACTATTGTTGATCCAAGAAGTAATGATGTAATTCAAAAATGTATTAATATTTGAGTTTGAATATTCGTTTGCTACAACAGTAACAGACGCTCTTTGGAACAGTGCTCTTGGGGAGCACATTTTTAAAAGACAGACCCCCCAGTGAATAGACATTCCCTGTAAAAAGTGGAATCTGTATCAGCCAAGTGGAAATTATTCCAAGGCGCAAATTTTTCAAATAAATAAAAAAACGTCCCTCCCATTGATACGTTTCGTTCTTAAGAATCATCATTTTGTTTCGGTTCGTGGACAAAATTCCCATGGAAAACATTTATTCAAGATTCAAAATGAAATAACATATTGAAACTAATAATAAATAAGCATTTGCGAATAACTGCTATCAAATACTAAAAAAAATATTTAAATTCTGGACAAAAACCACATACATACTTATAGATACAATTAAAAAACTGTTTATTTATATTCAATAGATTTTTTAACAGGGTTGCAAAATGTATGAGAACGCAAAAATCTCTGAATATTATGATTCTTTATGTTTTAATTGTTCCTTGAATAGTAAAATTTCCCCTTTCAGCTTTTTAATAACGCTGTCCTTGTATTTTAGGGAACGTTTTAATTGAAGAATTTTGTCATACATGATTTTTTCCCTCGGAGACAAATCGTTTTTCCGTGTCGAACATTGCAAAAGATTGTCCCTGCGCTTTTTGTCACCTAAAAAATGAAAAATTTCAATTGGTTTTAGTAATGTGCACATTGTACATTATTTTCCAGAATAAAATTATAAATTATATAGACTTACTGTTTTGAGGATTGATCGGAAGTTGCACACCATGGTTCTTTTGTCGTTTATCATTGCACGTTTTGCAAATTCGTTTTTGGTTCTGACACGAAGAGCATTTCATTGCGATGTTTTCCTCAGTGTCCACGATTTTTACTGTTTGACCGGGCTCATTATCTGGCAGAAGTTGTTCAACAACTGAAATCAACACATGTCAAGTTTAAAATATAATCTATAAAAGTATGTAAGTAATTTCACGAAAAGCATCCGTTTATTTGGCCAAAAACCGAAATTTGAAATTGAGGGCACACTCCTAAAACAATTGTGTTCCACTAAAAAATCCCACGGGTCAAACTTTTTTAAACTTTGAACAAAATGTTTACTTTTCTCTTTGCCTTCGTATTCTATGGTCCAATTTTTTTAGTTTCTGTCTCTGTTTTAATTTCCTTCTTATTCACGATTCACCAAAATTTATTTTTTAAGGTATTAATCCATGAATCGCTATACAAATAGCGATAAATCGTGATAACGGTTGTGACATGGGTTACGGTCGTGACATTGACTATTTCTTATAAATAGCAAGCTTTAGAATTGAAATAATTAGCAACGCAAAAAATGGCATTAAAAATACATTACAAACTAACTACTCCAGGTGAACTTAATACATTTTATAGCTTCTTGTTTGTTATATATAGCTTTTAGTTTCTGTGTGTTACCAATAAAAAATTTTTCTGCCACGTACCAAGTGACGATTATAATTTTGCTCTGTGTTACGGTTGTGATAGCTAGACTTGCTGACAATATTTGATAATTTGGTAAATATAGATATTCAATTTGCACACCTTATTCTAAGTTATAAATTTATTCTTCAGAATCCGAGGAACAATTTCCTCATGTTTAAAGTCATTAATAACATTGCCTATCATGAGAAAATGAAAATTTGTCGCAGCAATACGTGGAAAACACCATGAAAAATTGACAGGTTTGAACTTCGATTTAAAAATTTTATTCTGATTTGTCAATTTATCGACCAAAAATGTTATGTATTTTGAAGATTAATTATCAAAATGACGAAAATCATTGTTTTCATATCTATAATTCGTTCTCTTATTCATTTATATGTTAAAATAAGTTTGTGACATAAAGGTTAGAGGTTTCAGAGATTCGCTCATACACAAAGTCCTTTTGTACAGAACATATAAAAACTATAACAATTTAAAGTTACCTCTCCCTAGCGATACTTTATTTTTTACAATTCCAAACTTTGACCGAAAAAAAGTTTGACGCGTGGGATTTTTTAGTGGAACACTATTTTGTCTCTTTTAAGGGGGTTTTAATAAAAGAAGAAAAAGAAAACAATTGTTTTAGGAGTGTTCCCTCAATTTCAAATTTCAGTTTTTCGTGGCCAGATAAATGGATGTTTCCTGTAGAGGTTTAAAATAAGCTAGAAAACAAACCTTCATTGCAAGGCCTCGAACCAGAGGGTAAATTAAGCGAAGGAACAGTCTGCACTTTTAACTTACGATTCTTTCCAAAAGGGACATAATCGTCTTCTGCAAAGTGTAAACAGCAAACTTGATATTTGCTTACTTCACTAGCAGCAAGCTCTGAAAAATAAAAAGCATTCTTTTTTAAAAATGAAGATATTAGAGATGGTTTTACTATATTATAGTTAAGCTTTATTTACTGTTATTGTTGGTTTAAAACGAATTTGAAACAATCCGGCGGGTTTTTGTTCGTTCGTTGTACATAAATATTTATATGGAAATTAGATAAATTTCGCAGGGTTAATTTTTTTGGTGTAGAAAAAAATCAGCTACTTTTATTAGTTTGATTGTTTCGTTTTATTTGTCAAGAAAGTGATTTGACGAAATTGAGCTGGTTTTATTTTTACATTTTGTATCTTCTTTTCATTTCCTATCAATCAATCATTTTAGTTTTTACTTGTTAACAAATTTTCAACAATTTACATACATTTGTAAATCAGATTCATTCCGGAGTTAGATTCACAAAACGTTTTCTCATTTTATTCACATAAAGTTAATAATTTCAGTAAATTTAAATAACGTTAAATAAAATTAAAATTTTGAAACACTGAATTGAAGGCAAAATATATCAAAGTACATTGAAGGAATAAGTAATAATAATTGGGTATAATCAAGCTTTAAATCTGTGGCGGAAAGGAAAAATCAGTTAAGTGAATACATAAACCTTATATACTTGACTGGTTTTTCCTTTTAGCCACAGAAATAATGACTGATTATTGATATAAATGACATATTTAAAAAACTTGTTTACCTGTCAAGTCAGGCCGTTTGATGTCTCGTATCCATTTCGAACGGATTTCCTGATCCACTGGAATCCCATGTGATGGAAACTTTTTACCTGACTTACAGTCCGGCACACAACACGCTCGGACCATTGCTAAAATTAATGAACAAAAACACTCACTTTATCTGTCACAGCAGTAATCACGGAACAACAAGATTTGGGTTCATTTAGTTTGGCGGTTAAAACTCGATCAGACTTCACTGCGCTATCTATGCTCTTGACCCCTACTCAAGAAACTAAACAAACGACAAAGTAGTGCGGTATAGAGAGTAGAGTTTGTGCTACTCTGTGAAATTTTCATATAGGTTGGCAGCATTCGGTCGCGCGTGCGCACATCGTTTACCGACAAATGCCGTTTCCAACAATTGTCCACCGAAGTCAATTGAAAACAAATGAAAAAATTTTTCGCATTAATAGTAATAAGCATTTTACATTATTTATTATGTTTGTTTATTTTACATTTTCATTACAATATCCAGTAAACATATTATTTAAATAATAATGTTATTTATATTGTTTATCAACTTTAAGTTTTTGCAATACATGGTATATTGACTTCATGTTTTATTTCGTTGTTTGAATTGTAGTACATATTTAACACTGTCTCACTTCATCTTTCTTTCTTCAATGCTGGTGTATGACATGTCTTTTATTAGATTTTTTTCACTCAGAATCCAGTCAAAGCCAGTGAGAGCTTCTTTTAAAGTTGGATAGAGTAGATGGCGCACAATACGCACACAGAAAGACCACTCTGTTATCGACGCACAATATTCATTTTTTCTTATTTGATTTGAAACAATAAAATACAGAAATAAGCTATCATATTTTTTTAATAAACACGACCATAGTAGTATTTTTTTTTAGTTACAACAATATTAGTTAGAACATGTAAATTAAAATTATTAATAAAAGTATTTTTACATTTTCCATAAATTTTCATCTTTCTAAATCTAATTTTTCATTATATATAATATAATATATTATATTCCGCGATTTACATTTAATGAGTAATACTCTTTTATGAACAACGTTATAATATATACACTAGATGTTAAATATATTTATGAGTTTCTTTGTAACGATAATTGGGTCAATTTATTTTAACGATTTTTTATTAAAAAAAAAGATATAAAAAAAGTTAACATAATTATAAATTCTAGAAATTAATTTTAAAAGACGCATTGTTGATACAAGTTTAAATTAAAGAGGTCTGGCATCCGACCAATGAGAGATGCTTCCACGCTTCAAGTTCACATTCAAAACGCTTTGAAAACGCTGCTTTCCGGCATTTTACAACGGTCTGCCACTGTCTCCGATAGAGAACATTGTTTTTCCAAAAGTGATTCAAACGAGTGATGTTCAGTGCTGTTTGTACTTCAAGTTTAGCAGTGATCGCATAAACTGCAGAAACTTTTCAGGACACATTTAAATTAACCAACACAATGTACCGTAATAAACACGAGGTTGACCGCCACGTAAAGGATATTTTACGCAAGGCGAAAACTGACGACGAGGTAATAATTCCTCGATTTTATTTCCCATGTTCTATTTTTCATCCTTTGAATATATTTACTTCATTCTACAGCCTTCAGATTTCCCAAAGTTACCATTCTTATGTCACCTAACCTCAAAAGTTGAGCGTGCGTCTACGTTCATTCAACATTCAAGACCCTTCTTAAATGTTAAAACCTTTTCATTTTTTTATATTGTTTTCATATTTGTCGTTCTTCGATGTATCAATTTTAAACTATTCATCAAAATTATATGCAACTTAGAGTACATCTTTTCAGACAATTTTTGGCGGGATGGAGGCATTACGTTCTACACTCAGTGAATTGTTGTGTTCGTTTGTTCAAGGACAACGTTATTTATTTTTGTTTTAAAATCATTCAAAACTTTAAATTGTTTTGAAAAAAAAAAAAAAAAACGAATTTATCAATTTTTCGCAATTACTGTCAAAAATAACTAAAGATTATTACTTATTATCATAAATGTTAAAACACTTCTTGATAATAATATCTATACATGTATGTGTAATTAATAATTTAAAAACTCTTTGAAAAACAAACTACAAATTTGATTGAATGATTTCAGCGTTACGCTCGTTACTTCAATATTGCAAAACAGTACTACCAAGTAGAAGACTATGAATCTGCTAAGCGATACGTGTCTATGTACTTGGAGAAAAGAAGTGACATGCCAGCAGCGCATAAACTGCTAGCTAACACCCAAGAAGCCCTGGGACAAAAAGAAGCGGCTTTGGAAGGATACAAAAAATCTTTAGAATTGGATTCTCACCAAGACAATTTAGTTTTGAAAGGTATAATTACAAAATTCGCATAAAATTAATTTTAATATTGAATCAATTTTGTAGACAAATATTTTGAATATAATTTTTTTAAATACATTTTTAATTTTATTTCAGTGTGTGAGCTGTTGGCTGAAGACGATACAAACATGAACATCGACAGGGCACAATACTGGATAGAAAGAGCAGACAAGATTTACCCACATCACCCGACCATTTTCAAGTTGAAAGAGAAACTGTTGTCCGTTGATAAAACTGTTAACGGTGGCGAGGATTTAGAATCATTAATTAAATGTAAATGCCTTGTCTTTTGAAACAATTGTAAAAAGTGATTTATATTTCTTCATTTCATTTATGTTTTTCTTTTGTATTTCAGCGGAATTGGAAGCACGACCATCGAGCGTTCAACTACGCGTTCAGCTTTTGAGGTGTTACATGGAAAACAACAAATTAGACGAGGCATACGTTTTTGCTTTCATGGAAAATAATAACGTGAACCGAAACTCTGTTATGTGGTATCAAGTGCTGAGCGAACTCCTAGCAAAATGCACGAACAAGAAGCAAAACGATTATTCCTTCTGGATCTTGTATCTTTCAGTAGTCGAACATTACGCAGCTTTGTGCATGCGTGAACAAAACAACATGACCAGCAAAAACATTCATGAAGCAACCCAAGCACTTATCAATTTCGACCAAGTGCTAAACAGAATAACCACCATCAAATTACCAAGCAATCCATCTTTTCTCGAACACGTAATAGATCACATGCGTGGCCAATTACATTTTCATCTCAGTTGCTTGATCATACGAAAGGCTAAGCGTAGCAACTGGCTCAACTGGAGCGAAGCAACTTGCTTAAGTATGCCATTGTTTTTGACCGCTTTGCACACAAACCCGATAGATCCATCAGCTCCATGGGGAGCTAGTCTCAAAGATGCTTCTCGCAAGTTGGTCCAGATTTGGAACAAAGAAGCAGCTTACAGGTAAATATCTCTATTCATTTTTTTTCCTATTTAAACAAATTTTTACACGGAGAGAAATGATATTCTAAAATTTTAGTATTAAAATACATAAAGTAGTAGTATACTTTTGTGAAGGCGATTTCTACTATTAATAATACTAAAATTTGATATAATTCATATTAAAAATTAGTATCTATCTGATACTAATTTTTAGATACTGAATTTTAGTATATCATTATACTTAATTTTAATATGATTTATATTAAATTTTAGTATTATTAATAGTAGAAATCGCCTTCACAAAAGTATACCACTACTTTATGATTTTTAATACTAAAATTTAAAATATCATTTTTCTCCGTATGGTCAATCCCTTATAACTAATTACCAACTGTTTCTTTACAACTTTTATTGAACTTTCAGATGCAGTCAATCAGGCCACGTACTTCGAAATTACGCTAAAGACAACGCCAAGCGATTGTTCGACAAGATAGAAAGTTTTTGTACGAAAGGCTGGCGCGAGCGCGTGTATAAGCGCGTTTTTGACATGTATCACCAGCTAATACAACATTCTTATTTCGTGCAGCACAAAGCCCCGGAACTTCGTTTCCGCTTGAGTTCTCGTTCAGAACTTAAGAACTACGACGAGATAGCTGAGAGCGTTTGGCCAGCATCCCTGCACCATCAGGTATGGCTGGGAGTCTGCGGCAGATCATCGTTGCCCCGCTATAGTAAAACCGGCGATCCACAACCAAACCAGTATTCGCACATCTTCCCAGAACTGCAGATGTCTGTGTACAACTTGAGCCAGGTGGCGCCCGAAACTCTCAGCCAACTGGACGTGGACGCTTTTCTAAACGCAGCTGTGCTGTGTGCAAGCGCAAATTTAGAAGCGCAGAATCACAGCAACCTGATGAATCCCGAGAGATTGACAACTTTGCCGGCAGATCTAACGGCTTCGTTAGTTTCAACGGCGCAGGAACGATGGTGGGAGTGTGCATACAAAATGTATCACAAAAAAGACAGCAGCATGCCTCTGGAGGACGACATAGGCGAAGTACGACAGGAATTGCAGCGTGGATTAGAAGTGATTCGGTGCATCGGAAGCCATGGATTAAGTCCTGTGATTCTTGTACATCTTGCTCGCATTTTCTATCACCGAGCACAAAAGCATTCCGATCCTGAGCATCCTGACGTTATAACTCTGTTAGCTCGCAGCGAGCTTTATTGGTCTGTCGCAATCCCACTGCTGGAAAGGTTATTGAATGATCAGACGATCCGCACCAACAGTTCCAAATTGTTCAACTATGAAGGCAAAGAGATGACCAATGCTGAACTGATGCGTGCCCTGCAGGAAGGACGACTGGTTTTGGTCGACAAAGTTGTTCGCAAAGGTGATAACGAGAGGGCCATCGAGGACCTCAAAAATCTTCGATCTCCAGAAGCCTCGTTCAAGCAGGGAAAAATTTACAAAAAACTTGCAGATGAACTTGATGAAAATGATTCAAGCGAGATAAAACATCAGCGTTACACTCTGCTGCTCAAGTCACGCAACTCGTTTCATTTGACGCTCGATCGGCTACGCTCTCCTGATGTGGATCCGAAACACCCTTTGAACGCAGAAATCTTCAACTACATAAGAGAAATCGAAGACGAATTGAAGAAAATCGACCCTGAAATAATTAACCATGATTCAAACAAGTACCAAACAATGCATGATACAGACGAGAGTTATGCATCTGCGTACAGCGATGACGAGAACATCTCCTACGGGATCGATTCAGTATTGAATTTGTCTAACAGTAGCGTAACTCCGCGCCGAAACAATAGCAGGAAAAATTGTCAGCACTCCTTCCCAATCGATGACCTCAGCTCGTCTTGATCTCAACAGATCTATGTCACGGGAATCACGCCCGAGTCCAGAGAAACTTGAGGCTCAGGTTAGGCAGCTCATGGCTCGTGATACTGTAATCCAAACAATCATCAAACAGAATAAGGAATTACTCGAATCAAACAAGGTCTTGACGAGCAAGCTGGACGGCGTGATGAAAGAACTGACGGACTTGAAACTCGAAGTCAGCAAGAACACAGAAACGACACTGTCGGTGAGCAGAAGCGGAACAGCAGCGCACGATGAAACCGCCGAAGAGGATTACAGCGAGTACTACGCACAGGCTGTAGCGGCACAACAGCAGACGCCTCAACCGGCCGTGCAAAAGGCCGCGGCATTCGCGACCATGCCAGCCGGATACTGCTCGCCGAACCTCATGGTTCGTCCAGATAAATACCCGCCAATGGCTTTGCCGTCTCTGTACCCTACGATCCCATACGCGGGATATGGCAACGCTACCCCCCAGCCTACGCCACCTATGTTCCTACCGCCCCGCGGATACCCCTACGGAGCCATGTACTCCGGGGACTTGTACACCCAGCCGCCAATGGACCACCTGGATTCCGAAGTCGAGCGCATGCTCCAGCGCATGAACAAAACACCACAGATGCCGCCACAGTTTGCTCCGCCAAATCTCACCCAGGAAGTGACTGACATTAACGTGACTCCAAACTTGGCAGCGCAGGTGGAAAAACCGATCTCTTCGACACCAAAGGCCGTCTTCGGAGGAGCCACGACTGCGGTGAACCGTGCAATCAATGCTACGACACCTACTGGCGCGCCTCACAATTATCAGATCTCCATGCCGTCGCAGGCTAACATCCCGACAACGGTGAATCTCCCGCCACTGTCCACGACCCTGACCACGGCTATATCCAATCTGTCGAGCAGCATGACCGCCCAAAACAGCAGCATTACTTCCGTCAGCGCACATAACAACTCTGACCTCTACCCCGATCAAGACCACGACCCAATCCCTGACTTCAAGCCTGTGATACCGCTTCCGGCAGAAGTTGCAGTTACAACCGGTGAAGAGGATGAGACGACGCTCTTCTGTGCGAGGGCCAAGCTCTTCCGTTTCGCTGAGAAAGAATGGAAGGAACGGGGCATCGGAAACATCAAGATTTTGAAGAACAAAGAGGACAAAGTGCGAATACTGATGCGTCGAGAGCAGGTCCTCAAGATCTGTGCGAACCACTACCTGCAATCGGACATGGAGTTGAGTCCGATGCCGAACAACGATCGGGCCTGGATATGGGTGGCCAACGACTTTGCCGACGAGCAAGTCAGACTGGAGAAACTTTGCGTGAAATTCAAAACTGCCGCTGAGGCGCAGGAGTTCAAGACTTGTTTCTACAGTGCTAAGGCAAGTCTGCCCAAGAGTCCACCGAAGAAAACAACCACCACCACCACGACTAAGAAGACCCCAGAAAAGGAAGAGGACAAGACGAATCAAATCAAGCTCGGAGGCTTCTCGTTCAGTGGCAAGCCGGTGATACAAGAAAAGACAGACGACAAGACGAAGGAAAAGAAAAAGGTGGAGGAGCAGCAAACTGCGAAACCAAGTCCTTTCGCTGGCTTCTCTTTCACCAAGACGGATGTGCCACAAGCCAAGGGCTTTGTTTGGGATATGAAACAACCAGAACCTCCGACTGACATTCAAAAGACCGAGGTCAAGGTCATCGAATACCAGGCTATCTTGAAGAGCTGTTCCGGACCTAACTTGGACGTCTGGACTGAGACAAGCAACGGCCAGGCGGTAGTTGTGAAGGACAAACCAACAGGCGGTATTCGTGTCCTGGTGAAAAAGGGACCCAAGGTTCTGTGCAGCTTGCCAGTTAATAAGGAAAACTCGTTTACACAGGATGGCAAGGTGGTCGTTTGTGTGTTGAAAGAAGCAGGAAAGATCAAAGCCAAGCACAGCCTCGAGTTCCAAAACACTCGCACAGGTACGGACTTCCTCAAGGGAGTCACGTCCCCTGACAAGTCGCATGAGGATGAGAACAAAAAGCCCCTGAGTGAACTCTTCAAACCAGCTGCAGACTCTTGGGAATGCAAAGATTGTTACACGAGGAACGTGGCCGGTGCAACTAAATGTGTTGCTTGCATGGGTGCTGCTCCATCGTCAACAGCAGCCACAGTGGCGCCAACTGTAACACCCCCGGTTGCAAAAGCCACACCTACAACAACTCCAGCTGCAAAAGTCGACGACAAAAAGCCACTATCGGAGCTTTTCAAACCAGCTGCAGGATCCTGGGAATGTCCGGATTGTTATACACGGAACAACTCGACAGCAGCCGCTTGCGTTGCATGTTGCAGACCAGCAGAAAATGCAGCGCAGCCCAGCAAACCGGAAGTCAAGGGAATTGATCTGAGTACAACGAAGACTTTCTCCTTTGGACTGCCAGCAACTACGAACAAAGACAAACCGAGTGGATTTAATTTCCAAATGATGAAACCTGCGACTGATGGCGCTTCTACTGGGTTCACATTTGGAGCAAAACCGGTGGTGACTCAACCCGTTCGACCGGTGACGCCTCCGAGAGCTGCTAGCCCGGTTGCATCACAGTACACTTTTGGATCGCCTGGAAAATCTTTCGGGTTCCAATTTCACAGCAAGAGTCCGGTGAAATCACCTGGTGCTGCTGAGCACAGCGAAAGCGAGGAAGTAGAACAGAGCGAGGACGTCTATTTTGCACCAGTTGTCCCACTGCCCGATAAGATCGACGTGAAAACTGGCGAAGAATGCGAAGATGTTCTTTATAGTCATCGCGCGAAACTGTTCAGGTTTGTATATTTTTAAATTTGATTTTACTTTATTTTTTGAGATCATGATGTAAAGGAAATTTGAGTTTCTATCAACTGATTGTATTCTTTTTCAACAGATTCGACAGCAACACTAAAGAGTGGAAAGAAAGAGGTTTAGGTGACATCAAACTTTTGCGACATCAGCAAACGAAAAAACTTCGACTTGTAATGCGCCGTGACCAGATTCTCAAACTCTGTCTTAACCACGTCGTCACTGCGGAATTAGAAGTCACATCGAAAGATAACAAAACTTGGTTGTGGTCAGCTGCAGATTTCAGCGATGGCGAGATCGAGTATCATCAGTTCGCTTGTCGTTTCAAAACTCCCGAAATTGCGCTGGACTTCAAAAAGGCATTGGATAATGCTCTTAGTGGTGGAACCATAGATGATATTAAGATCGTGTTCGAAAATCAAGTCACAGACGAAGAAAAGGACCAGGCTACGAAATTACAATTGCCTGAGAAATTCTTCGCTTACAAGCAGAAAGAAGATTGCCCTGGCTGCAGAGGTTGCCAAGAACCAGAGTATTCATTGGAACCAGCCAAGACTAATGACCAAGAAAAAGACAAAGACAAGGAAAAGGAGAAAGAAAAGTCGATCTTTGGAACGGCCAATACAGCACAAACATTTTCATTCAAACCTGGTGAATTCATCTTCGGACAAGCTAACAAAAAAGAATCCCCAGCCTCGAACCAGGTTGCTCCAACTTCTGACTCGACTGGTTTGGAAAATTTGAACATTTGCAGTCCAAATACCGCAACAAAAACTCCCGAGACGGTTTTCGGAAAATCTACAGGCCTTTTTGGCTCAACACTACCTGCTGGATCGATCTTTGCAAACAAACCAACTTTCGATAGTTCGAAAACTTCAATCTTTGGCGGTGAATCTAAACCAGCGACAATATTTGGTGGCGAATCGAAACCAGCTACGATGTTTGGTGGCGAACCTAAACCAGCTACGATGTTTGGCGGCGAACCAAAACCAACCACAATGTTTGGTGGCGAACCAAAATCCACCACAATGTTTGGTGGCGAACCAAAATCAACCATAGTGTTCGGTGGTGAACCAAAACCAGCCACAGTGTTTGGTGGTGAACCAAAACCAGCCACAATGTTTGGTGGTGAACCAAAACAAACTACAATGTTTGGTGGTGAACCAAAACCAGCCACAATGTTTGGTGGTGAACCAAAACCAGCCACGATGTTTGGAGGAGATTCAAAACCAGCTGCAAAAACTGAAGCAGACTCAAAACCATCAATTTTTGGTGGCGAGAAGAAATCCACAATCTTTGGTAGCGATTCGAAACCTACAACGATATTTGGTGGCGAATCAAAACCTGGCTCTGTATTTGGTGAACAAAAATCCACAAACATCTTCAGTGGAAATCCTCCCAAGACTGACCAAGCTGCTAAATTCTCCTTCACCGGTTCTTTAGGCGGCACACCCTTGTTTGGAGCCACGCCATTAGGGTCGAATTTGCTAAACAAAAAAGAAACCACGAACGAAGAGAGCACTACATCTCCTTTGAATTTAAATGCACCAGTTTTCGGTTCACCGTTGTTTGGAAGTAGTGGTGCAGGAATTTTTGCTAACACCTCTCCAAGTACGAACACTTTCTTCGGAGGTATCACTGCGAAAAAGGACGAAAAATCGGAAAGTGAAAATACCGTTCCAGCAACACCAAGCTTCCTGATGGGTGAGAAAACTTCGCTATCCTTCTCAACTTTGGCAGCTCAGGGCGAACAGAAAAATGCTTTCAAAAAAGGTGAGACATTATTTTAACAAAGTTTATTTGAAACAAAAGATATATAGAATTAATTTAAACTAATTAATATTTGATTTTGTTTAGAACCAAATTTCAAATTCGATGGAGCTGGGACAACAGTTTTTGGAGGAAAACCAAACCTTGACACCTCAAATAAGACCAAAACAAACGATCAAAATGAGTCTGCGAATGCCGAAGATGAGGCAGAAGAAGACAATGATGCCGAGCACGATCCTCACTTCGAACCAATTGTTCCTTTACCTGAGATAATTGAAGTTCGCACGGGAGAAGAGGAGGAAGATAAACGTTAGTATATAAGTATATCATAAATGTTGTGGTGTACATATAGATCCAAATAACTTGATGTTCTTGTTGTTACTTGATTTGACATTTGAATGAATACTGGTATTCATTGAATTGCACTTAATTTGTTTCAGTATTCTGCGAGCGTGCGAAATTGTACAGGTATGACGGAAATACGAAAGAATGGAAAGAGCGCGGTGTGGGTGAAATAAAGGTGTTGCGCCACGCTGAGCGCGGCACATATCGATTACTTTTGCGACGCGAACAAGTGTACAAGATTGTCCTGAACCTGTTGTTGACGTCAGACCTCGAATTCCTGCCCCTGCAGAGTTCGGATAAAGCATGGATGTGGGCTGGGATGAATTACGCTGAAGAGCCGTATGGCGTGGAACAACTTGCTGTACGATTCAAGTCATCCGACCTTGCTAAACAATTCAAACAAGTAGTCGACGATGCGCAAGAGTGTCTGCGCGAGAAGCAAAATCAGAGCCAAGGTGATTGAACCAAAATTGCCTCTTGCATATCAGTATTGAGTCAAACAGGGGGCGAGAGCAGTTTCCCTGTCATGAATAATTGAACGAACGGGAATTGCGCCTTAAAAAGAAATAATAACAAAATAACAAGCTCAGTTCATGATCAAGATTGCTATCGAATTTTAAGCAGTTTCAATTTCGTTTATTGAATTTCAACTGTGTTATTATTTTGTTATATAATTGTACTTCGGTTTATCATTGTATTATTTATTTTGTTAACTTTTCACTGAACGTGCAAGATACAAGATTAAAAAATCTAGTAAATCTATACCCTGTAGTATAATTGGCTCTACTCTGAAAGACAATTCACTTTCATTGAACAACAAATATTGAGTATGAGATTGTACCATGATTATATTATATATTACATTTAGATGAAATATTTTTAATGTGTAATTAAGTCCATAAGATTGAACAATAAACATTTTTTATTATCAACTTTTGTTTATCTGATGATTCAACAACTTTTTAGCTTGGAACTTGAATTTTTGGTCAACATTACACACGAGTACACTATTCCTAGTTAAAAAAACTCTGCAATTAACATATTTTACAGTGAATGTTATTTTTATTTTTGTTTATTAATTTTCATATTTATTTTAAAACTTCATAATTGTACTTCGGCGAATAGTGTTTATATTACAAAGTAAAACCGATATTGTGAAATTAATTAATCAGTATCAATCTACAAGGAAATGAGACAAATAAAAAATATGATTAATTACTCAGTATCTCTGATTTTTTTCAATGTTTATTTGCGATTTTCATATACACTTGTTCTCTGTGCTTATCGTTTTTAAATATGATGTTTGGTTCCATTACGTACAGATTTCAAGTAATACATTCAGTTTGTAAAAGTTAGCGCTCAATCTATGTTCCTATAATTGTATAGCGGCTTCATTGTCTGAATACGCAATAGATACAAACGAGGGCCAAAGAGGAACAACTTTCTCCTCAAAGATATAAAATATAAAGACTTTCTTACACCAATAATAATCATCGTAGAGAATATGTATATAACCATTTTTGTTGCACGTAGTAACAGGATTCTGCCTTAGAAAAATTCTCTTCTCGTCGCATCGTAACATAGAAAATGGGCTTTTCACTGTGTTTTGTCGCTGTACATTGAAATCGGAATGATCTCGTTTGTTAAAGCGTGCTCTCATGCCAATTCGTCATTTCAAAAGCGAAAATTGTGTCGATCGGAAAATTCGGAAATTTGCTAACAAACGGCACGAAAATTGGCTGACAATTTGTGAGATGACTTATTTTCAATCCTCTATTACGCTATGTGATTTTCGCACGAGCAACATTCAACATTTAGAACATTATATCTTTTTTTATACACGTTGTCTTTTAAGGTGTCCTTAATTGTATTAAGGGTCTTATTTTCCCACTGCTAATCGACGTTATATAATCTAAACACAAGTTCTCTGATAAGTAACTCATTTTTTATATTGAATTAAATATCTCATTTTTCGATCCAATTGTAAAGTGCAATTTTACGAGCATAGTAAAACAAAAAGTTTCGATGGTTTATCATCACCTACTGGTGTTTTTACGTCGATTGGTTTTAGGTCCCAAAATCATTATTTATTGTTCAACTTTGTTTAATCTTTTACCACTAAAATTGTTCGTGCCGTCTATGCTGACAAAATATCAAACGCCAAAAACATGGAACACTGGCTTTTATTGATTACTCACTAAAGTTTCATGATAATTGTAAATTCGCAGGCTTCTGGCTTGACATTTGTAAAAGATCAAATGTAGTTTAGTTTGGAACAAAATAAAGGAAAAAATTCGTTCCATGTCTGCTTGATGAAACAAAGCGACTCCTAGTCAAGTCGGAAAATTATTATTTCAAGTTTCAGATTGTCAGACATCCATTATAGAATAAGTCACAACACAGATATGTATAAGAGTTACTTGATTTTTATTCAGTGATTATAATATTCATCAAGTAACACGTTCAAAAGACAATAACAGATTTCTCCTAGATTTTTGTTTCATTCCATCTGTTTCGTTTTTTTTTTGTTTTTTTGTTTTTTTGTTTTTTTACAAAATTGCACAGTACAAGTTTCTCTGTTTTTTCATTTTTTTTTCTTTAAGATAAAGGTAAGTTCAATTTACTTTTTTAACGCTATACAATTACAATTTTTTCCCTTTAAGACATACATTGGAGGACAGATTGATCCCGCAAAATGAATGTGTACCCCAGTATATATGTGTTGGGTAAAATATTACATTTCACTATAATACAAGTTCAATAGATTCAATTCATAATTCAGTACAAGTTTTAAAATTGAGCAAATTAGACAAAATGACAATGAAAATGATTTTCAACTACTTGAACATTTTTTTATCGTTTGAAAAAAATTAAAAAACGCGTTGTAATATATAGTGTTTCTTTTTTTTTCGTAGTAAAAGCGAATATGTGTACCAACAAATATACAATAGGAAAAGAGTGTTTTGGCTAGCTTATTGTCGAATCTTTATTTTAGCTAGTTTCAAAGTCAAGATTTGGCGACGGAAAAAACTCGAACAAGTCTTTTGGAAGTTTCGAAGCAAATGATTGGAAGCAATCCTTAGAACGTATGTGCTGATAATGCACAAGAGTTTCCCAATCGGAAGGGTGAAACAGATCATGCATGCTCCCTTTATTTTCTTTCTATTTTGTCGTCAATTCAATATTAATGTATAACTTCTATATCGCGTTGCATTATAGTACACATTACGTTATTTTGTATTATTATAATCTCCTTCGAGTTAGATTTCCCTATTATATCTCTCCTTAGCGATTGTCATAATAAATACAATTTTTATATACGTATATAGAGTTACAAAGTTAGATTTAATCAGGTTTTTACGTAAATGCGTAGGCCATCTTTTTTTTATTATTTTTCTCTGCATAGAAAAATTGATTTCGTGCACAGGAGCACGTTAGTTGTGAATTTTTCAGTTGAACTTTAAATTACGCGGTGAAATCCAAGTGAAAATTGATATGTGGTTCCATAGATGTTACATATATGGCGACATACACGAGGCATTATGAAAACATTTGCAGTTCACAAATGTGATAGTATCCTTATGTTTTATCAATGTGCCATAAATAAGGCCACGTATAAATTTTTACTTGAAAAAATGGATTAAAAATCATAGTTGATTAAAAAAACATCAGAAGATGTTCTACAATATGCATCAATCGCAGTTTTTATAGACATGAGATCAGTAGTTTATTGCGTCGCCTTTAAAGAATATTCGAATAAAATTTTCGGCAATGATTTTTTTTTTTACATTAATCAGACGTCATTTTGAGAATCAAGTTTTGTATCTGAGTCAAATTTTTTGTTAGTATAATTTTATCAATAATCCTTTCAATTATTGACTACATGTTTCTCATTTGCAAGTAGAAAATTCGTGGAAATGATGTGGAATAAGAGTACAAACGATTTTCAACAAAGTTCGATTCATGTTCGATAATTATGCTAAGGAATGATACTAATGTCAAAGGAACAACAAGACAGTTACAAAGCTTTAAAGATTTAACACAACCTTTGAAGAGTTATTTTAAAAATACAATAGCTTCAACTTTTTGTTTGAATATTTATCTTCTTCAAATAACATGTTTTCTATGAAAATAACCAAATGTTTTGTTATATATTTAACCCTGTCCTGATGCTAATATGACCGCTCATATATAAAGACATACGAGCTATTTCAACTTATTTTTATTGTTTCAGTCGCTCTTGACAATTTACATTAACAATCTACAGTATCTAAAATTCAAAGATACCGGGGGCACATACAACCAAAGCGACTTTTACCTATAAATAAATCATGACTTTGCATCAGGAAAAGGTTAGTGACTATGATAATTGTATTGCTTTTTAAGCTTTTGTCAATTCCAGAAAGCAATGAAACAGGATATTGTACAGTAAAAAGTTTCGGCTACAGTCAAGCCTTATTAGAAAGAACGAGTCTACAGAATGGTTCGATAGAAGACAGAACACCATCAGTGCTTTTGATAGGCTCCATAGAACAGCATTTTTTATTCGTCTATTTGTCTAGTAGAAAAAGTGTACGATTAAGTTGAATGATTTTTATAAAGACATATACGTGCTTTTCGTTGAAAGTTTGTTTGTCTTTTTGTTTTCTAGGCCATTGCTTCATTTATTGTAATTCTTGTCTCTGTAAATTTGCAAAAATTGTTTGTCATCAACATAACAGATTCACTCACAATAAATGTCTCCTTTTGGACGTTATTATTTAGCATAACATCTATGACATCAAATCAATTTTAATTACAGTAATATAAATACAGTAAATTCGTATTTATATCTGAATAAAAATAAGTGTATGCTTTGATGTTTCTGATATTATTTCATAGCATTTCTGTACATGGAAAAAAAATCTTATTCTCAATTCCCAAGTGAAAATATATATATGGCTACATAGATGGTGCATATATGGCTTTATATATGGCATTGTGCACTTCTATGTATGACGACATATATAGTCCCATATGGGCATTCCAATAAAGCCACATATCTTTATTTTTGCTTGGGCTTATGAATTAGAGCATTTCTGTCCAATACTTTCCGTGTATCATATCTATATATATTTATTTATTTATTTATATGTACACATATTTCATGAATAAGTAAATATATTTAAGATTTTTCCTCGCAAAATTATAATGAATCTGTTTTGTTCAAAAATATCAATCAATTGCATTCTAATGTTAGATTTTCAATTATACAACTATTACACAATATATTTTTTTCGCCAACATGAACAGTTTTCCATTTGTTAACTTTATTTTTCATTCGTGTATTTCTAACTTACAACAGGAGGAATAAGCGCGTAAAATTGTTTCTCAACATAACATTTTTTATGCCCCTATATTATACATTTGTCAGATATCATTATTATTCAATCCATTAGATTTCTTTTTTTTTCTTTTTTGTATTTTAACACATTTTCATTCGCGTTTGAATACAATTACTCACAATGCGACAGTGAAATCAAATAGTTTTGTACAAAATGTCGTCATTCCTCATAATATCCATTATTATATCAGTTGATATAATTGACAAGTGAAAAGAAATAAAATTGAATCTCAAATATATACACAAATGAGAAAACAAAAATAACAATCAGCTAATGGGCGAAAATTTGCATGACAATTTGTTTTTCGAAGCAAAATTATGAAGATATTTTAGGCACGGAGTTGTGAGTAAAGAGGTACGTTTGCGATCGCGCTGACAGATAAACTGTTAACACACAGATAAAATTCGCATCTCGTTCTATCGGCTACAAAAATTGTGCAACTTCTAAACACTGAAATGCGTAAAACATTGGCCATCGATTGAGTTGACGTGCGGTCGGGCGGCGACGGCTCGTCCAGCGAGCAGGCCGCCGTTCGTCCAGCTTACATAATAATAATAATAATAATCAAACGAACGAGATAATATTCGTTTACGCGTTTTCACAGACAAATGGAACTCGTGAGAATGCGAGACGCGATCGAACCCTCGACTGGATCAACCAGCATTTTTTTGCACCTCGGTGTCGATCGTCTCTTGCAAACATGCTCTCTCTTCTCTTATTGGAAAATGGGCTCTCCAGTTCAGAAACATCCAGAGCAAACAAGGACAAAAATTGTCATCACTCCTTTGCCTCACGTTGTTTTGTTTTCGCAGGTACACATTTTATTGCTCGGGACGTTTGGGTGTTGCTCAGTATTGCTTCAGAGTAACGTTCAGGCTCTTGTTATTTTTTCAAAGGTATCCCCTCATCAATCAATAATAAAATTCGCGATCAGAAACTTTGGTGCTGTCGTGCAACGGCAAGGCGGATCTTTATAAAACGAGTTAATAATATTCAAACAATTGACTCGGTAAAGAAATATCAAAGAGTTCTGAAACGTACAAAACAAGAAGGAATTCAACCGAACGAACAGAAACATTCTTTACTCTTTAATTTACTCTTTTGATTTAAGTGGAAAAATATTTTTTACCCGCCACATTGCCAGCGTAACAACGGCACCCGTAGGCCATTTGTTTCGCGAATCGTAGTGAATGTGATTGTCAGTGTTGTGAGGCTGAATATTTGATTGTCTTGTCTGATTGAGATTATGATTGAAGGTACAATATATAGTTGTGTTGCGAAGCGACGTTGATGAGCATTACTGAGCATTGCACGTTTTCTACATCAAGAGATGATCTTGACGACGGACTCGGCTTCGTCCTTGAGCAAAAGGCTAAGTCGGAGGTCGAGCTCGCCTGCCTCGAGAGCCCATTTTTCCCTTAACCATCAAGGGGAGTCTGCGTCTTGGGTGCCCAGAGTGTGGATCGGCAACAGGATGTACCATCCGAACGTCAGCTGGCTAAGGTTCATCTCGCTCAAGTTGATTTCAGCCCCACCTAGACCCTGGTTGCTCTCAAAACCTTGGTTCTTCTTCCATAGCATTACTAACAAATTACGACCAAGCGCATGACAGCTCGGGTACTTGATTGTCTGCCGAAACTGCGGATTCTTCGAGTGCCGCACGACTCGTGTCTTCCGTTTTAACAGCCAGCGCTCCTCGTCACGTAAGTATGTTTTGATGTACGTATCTATAAATTAAACGATTCCATTTCAGTTCGACGTTTAATTAAAGCGCGTCAACGTTCAACGTGATCAAGCAAAAAATTTCATCCTTGCCGAAATATGCATTTGACATTTTAATTTTCTTTGCAATGTTGTAAGTTGTCAAGCAAAATTATCAACGCTGGCCTCAAGTATGACGCCAGTGATTCGAAATATAATAGTATAAAGAGTCTCTTGTACATTACGTGACGTTAAAATTTTTACTTTTTAAAAACCCACTTTTTTGGAATAATAATTATTTCCGCACAATAATGTTTGATATGAAAGATTATCAAGATTAAAAAATATTCATTCTAATTGGAGAGAATTAAATATAATGGAGATGTTAAAAAATGTGAATATTGTTACATTTGGTTTCGAAAACGAATGTCAATAAACGTCACGTTTTTATGTTAATCTTTTCCCTCCCTCTCCTATGTCAAATAACGCTTAAGTGGACTTACCCCCTCCCCATAAAGAGCGTTACGTAATTTATTGACAGCCCCTAATATCTACGAGCAGTTTGTATGACAGAGAGTTTATTATCGCTTTAATGAACGTTTTAATTGAACAAATTTTGCTTTAATAATCAATTAACTTTATGATTGAACGTACTTTATTCATCAGTTAGACAATAAATTTATATTATACATAATGTCCAATTGTGTATATGTATATACTTCGTTATAGCTGCCATTTTTACAAGTTCGTGACAGCAACTATGGTACAATTAATTTAAACATGCTAATTAAAAGTGATAATATCTCAGTTATTTAACCAATCAACACGTGAAAATGTCAATCCGTGAGTGATCACATGGCGGTCGATTTTAGTATCAGTATCTCAGAGACAGACACGAATATAATTTCAAAATGCATTTATCGATAAATTATTCGCACGAGTATACGAATATACAATTTGGCCTAGAATAATATATCATTTACGTCAGAAACTTATATCGCTTGTGTCAAAAAGTGTGTCCTTTAACATATTTATACACTGTCCATGTGTATTTTGATCATTCATATTTTTTTGATTTGTACTCTATTTCAAATGACTCGACTAAGTAAGATTTTGAGAAAACAGCACACGCAGCAGCGCTCAACCGTCATATTGAAAGGTTACCAATTCCATCTTGGACAAGCGCAGTACAGAAATATTCAACAAATGGGACTTGCAAAATTATACCAAATTAACTTTTTGAATGGACTTTGGCTCGAACTTTTATTTTAGTTAAAAATTTTTGTAACTGGGAGATATGAAAGAGAAATTTTTCGATCTTTTGTTTGATTATCTAGGCGAACACATCAAAAGTAAATACGGACAGAAATGAATAAACATAAATTCAATTTTATCATTAGCTTATATTACATTTCAGAAGGTTTTGTTTGTTTTTGATTTTTTTTTAAGAAAACTTTTGTTTGAGTTTAAATAATTTTATAAAATACATAAATACATAAATAATTAAATAAAAAGCGACCCTCAAACATGCGAACAACAAATAAACCAGAGGTATTTGATTGGCACTTGAAATTTTTATAATACAAATTCATCTGTTTATTTATGCATAGAAGTTCTGCGACTGCAAACAAAAGCATATTTGAAATTCGCGAAAGTAAAAAAAGCGCCTAAAAATATAGTAGATCTAAATTCGAAAATGGCGATATGGATATTTTCATATATACTTAAAACAACGTGATAACAATTTTTTTCGTACTATAATATTAATATAACTTTTATTAATTTTTTTTATATTTACGATATACTTAGCTGATTGCTTTTTATAAGTTCGCATATTGAGGGTGTTCTTATGTACATAATCGATTACTGCATCTATGATGAAAATATCAAATAATTTTGTGGCGCAAATGATATGTCAACGATAAGAAGCATTGACGCAAAAGATGTACAGTGGATTTGTTCGAATATGATTTTATATTAATTTATATTTTGTTAGTCTGAAAAGTACGTAAAATACAAATCAAACGAATGAAAAAAATCAAATAAATAAAAAATTGTTTCTGTGCACGATGAAAGTTTTAATTTTATAAATACAAATTACCGGATTAAAGCAATTTTGTTTCTTTGCAAACTAGCAAACTTTTTAAACTGAGAAAATCATTTTGTGGTACAGTTTCATCTAAACTTTCGAGAAAGAAATTTTATTCAGGCTAAGCAAAATTTCATGTTATACATCAGTGTAATTTGTGTTCGTGTAGTATTTCAAAGTTTGGAAATAAAAAAATCATTGTGATTATTTATAAAAATTAAATCTATTGTCATGCTTTTATTATCAAGATGTTTTTATTGGTGAATGTTGACTATGTTTTCGTAGTGTCTCGCTCACTGAATCACCATGAAGAATAACGTTTTTCTTTTTTTTTTACTAATAAACAAATCCTTCTTCCCTTTTACAGCTCAAATGAATACTATTAAGCAAATTTATGGAATTCAAATCATTCCACTAAGTCCGCTCAGTTTTATATCTCAGAATTTTACATTCTAAAGAGTCCTTTTAAATTAATCCCAGTAAGAGATCAGTGTCTCTACAATGTGATAAAGTTTTTATTTCAAAGGAAAGGAATCATCATAAAAAAAAAGTTGTGAAGTCTTATTTAGCAAATAAACGTTTGGTAAGAAAAGTTAGTCAGAAAACTTTTGAAAGCTGATTCGTGCGACTCCATTTCAGTCACGTTCTCTCAACATACATCTTGACGCATTCTCGTAGAATTAAATTGAGTATATTCGGATATTAATATTGATGGTTCGAAAAAAAAAAAATTTAATGTTTTAAATCCAAAGAGATAAAACAAAACGATCCAAGATAATGCAAAACGAATCAAGTATTTTGCATTCTTTTTCATTTGATTGTTTCGCAACTTTTTTCACTTTTATGCATTTCAGAAACTACAAACAACAATCAATATCAATTTTGTCGTTTCGAACTTATATAGGTATATGCGCTAAGTATTTTCTTAATCCCACGAACATATTTTGGTTTCGAATATAAATTTGCAATGTCCATATTCATAACGAATTCTCATGAAAATTTAGTAGCATACTTGAGAAAATCGATACTTTTATAATATCCAAGAGCGTATACATAGAATTCATCTACGCTATAATATTGATTCGTATTGTAGATAAAAGATTATAAGTACTTGGATGACACTCAAGCCATCCGTCTTTTTTATTCCGAGTTAATTACTTTATCTTATCTGCAAAATCGATTGAAGGGGCATCAAAAGTGAAACATTCTACGACACAAGTTTTTTCATTAAGTAAAAAACTACCTTCCCTTTATTGTTTCCTTTCTTATTTTTCAATATTTATGATTTTCTCAGTTATAAAAAAGAACTAAGCAAATAAAAAAAAAAAAAAAAAAAAATAAGAGTCTACATCAAAGTACGAACAGCTGTTTCCACGTTCAAATTTCATTTAGAAGGGGAAAATAATGTTTCAAAACAAGATCATCTTTTAGCGTTAATTTGGGTATCTTTTTTTGCTGATTGCACGAAACAAATGGAAATTGTGAAGATACCTGGCTCTTCTGGCTCGTTCTGGCAAATGGCCCGTGCGCTGATGACCTCAATCTCGAGATTTTTCTTGCTGAGGAAGAACGCCAGCGTGTACCTCGCCGTTCGTCGGTCCTTTTGACACCAAATACACAGTTTAGTGGTTTGATTGTGTTTTCGCGCTTGGCTGTTTAATTAGCCGTCGCAGTTTACATAATTTCACTGCAGCCAAATTCGCGACTTCATTTTAACTTCGGATTTCATAATTAAACTTGTCACCCCCCGCTTTCCTGCTAATTAGAAGCATAATTTTTATTAAATTTTTATATCAAGGATGCTTACCTCCCTTGAACCCAGGCGGTGCCACTTGACCGGGTCCCAAACGGATGTCCATCCCGCTCTCGTTGATTATCGATTGGCTTTAATTTAAATGAGTTTTTATAAATTAAAAAGCAACTTATCCTTAAATGAGCACCATAACTAAAATATAACCGCGGAAAAGATTTTTAATTAATAAGTGATGAAGGAGTTTATCTCGAATTAACAAAAAAATATTGACTCGTGAAGAATAAATGAAAAGAAATATGAAATCATTTTACCTCCATTTATCCTCGTCGTCAGATTCGCCATTACGATCAAACTTTCTCCGAGGCAACTCCATTACGCTTCCCTTTCGTTCACCCCGTCCTAAGATAGCAATCAAATCGAAAGATTATTGAAAAAAATACTTAATCTTATATTCATTTACCAGAGTTTTCAACAATTCAAATGTTAATCATTATTTTTGTCTTTCTTTTTTGCTTTAATAATTTATAAAAACAATGTAGTTACAATCGCAAGAATAATCCACAACAAAATCATTGTTGTATCTTATTTCATCAACAACCGATTCAAAAAACTGAAAAAGAAAACACTGGAAATTGTTTATTTCGTCATTTTCGTTTGGCATTGGGTATTCAAATTAAAAATATATTATTATTTAAAATAATGTATGTATGGGATTCTTGTAATATGAGTTGCAGTTCAAATTTTACAGAGCGATTTCAATTTGTATACAAAGCCAGGCTGGAGTGTGTTATTTGTGTCCAATACGGGGAACAATTTATATATCAACAACAGAACAGCAGGATTTAATATAATTCGTTTTTTTTTGTTATCATTTTTGTTTGATGAATCTGCTCAAGTTCTACTCAGAAGCCAATCAATGAAAATTTCAACTGGTCTAAAAAGCGTTGTACGATCTACGTTTTAGTAATTAATCAGTCGCAGTTTCGTCGAGCGACAAACAAATCTGGGTTAACTGAAAGAAGAACTAACTTGCAGCGGCGAAATTCGTTCATCCTATGATGGCTGTTGAGCTTACCTAATGTATGTAATTAATGCAGAGGGAACAACGCTGGTAGCAACATCTGCAGTTTAGCAATTGACATAAATGTTATCTAGCTACGCACGTGGATTTTCGAAAATTGTCGAGTAACAGCAACAAGTTTTCAAGCGCTGTTTTCGTCTACTGTTTAGCAAGAGACCAACAATTAAAGCACAGTCATAGTGCCAAGTCAAAAGTTCACCAAAGCTATATGTTCGTTTTCGTTCAAATGTAGTCACTTCATTCAGGGTATTGTTTCTTCCATATCATTAATCCTCGTCAAAATTTAAACATGACTTCATATATGGTTTCATGTGTGGCAGTAGTTCCATAATTGATTA